>JAHDVE020000784.1:0-87690 GCA_022606495.2 Halesus radiatus
ATGTACATAATATAGAAGGAAATATGACTTACAGTTTTCATTCTTGATGCTGCAAGGGCTCGACACACCTTTTTCTTGCTTAATGGACCCTGGTGAACCTTCAGACTTTATAGGAACTCCCAGAGTAGCCCCCAAGATGTCCTGCCGCTCCTTCTTCCGCTTTTCTAATCTTTCCCTGTAACTATTTTGCTTGCTCCTCAAAGCTTGCCATTCCTCCCAAGCGTCGGACATGGTGAAGCTTATGAAAACAAAATTTGCACAATCAAGCGGCAAATTTTTGAGGTTATGTAGATGCGAAGCGTCGCTTATATCATTCACCGAGGGCTTTTTACGATATTTTCTCGCATTTCATAAGCCGGCTTTTGTGGGGGAAGCGAAATAAATTCGTAAAATTGACATTTTCACTATTTTAACAAGCTTCGGCGTTAAATAACTTTAAACGCCGTCGGTCTGTCAAAATAATAATTAACAACAAAACGGCGATTGTCCATCTAGCGGCACTTTTAGGAAACAGTCCACTATCGAATTGGGTAAAATGGAAATAGTAAATTTCTACTTCTTTTTATCGAAAGAGACAATAATTAACTAATATGACGATAGATGGCCCTATCTTCAGATATTGAGTAGAATCACAGCCGGCTTCATTTACCTATTTCGTGCTGCCTGAAAGCATTTTCGTACGGCCCACTTGGCTGTATCCAGTAACTGATTTTAGCATAGGGAAGGTTTGTTTGTATTGGTGCATAATATTTATGTGTTCACTAAGGACAATAACATTTCGTATTTATCCACTTCTAGGTTATGAATCTTTAAACCATAGAAAATAGAAAAAGAAGGACGATATGACATGGAAGCGTGCCGACTGTCGCCTAGCTACGACCAAACTGCACGGACTATCGAAGCGACTATGCAATAAGAGTTATACGTTTGGTGTGTAGGTACAAAAAAGGCGGGGCTTTGTTGTGCGTAGAGGCAATTTACAGTAGTATGGGTGAACGATGTTGGCGACACGTGTTGGGCACGCGGTTTCATATTAAAAATGTTCGTTACCCATCTCCACTGTTACCACTATCAATGAGAGCACCACACATCACGGTCCTAAACTGCGAAACCGCAATTATTATTATTTCACTCATTTCTAACCCTTTCAAAAGATATGTAGTTATAAAGGAACCCACACATGAAAATTAGCATTTTATCTACTCCCCTGCGACACGATTTCGGCGCTGCGAAAAATAGATCCCAGGGGACAGAATACAACCTAAATTCCAGCGTTTCATTCCCATAAGAACTGCGAACATAAGAAAGTCACAAGTCTATAATCATATGGGTATAAATATTCACGAATTCTTCTCTTTTATCCCTGAGAGTTCGTTATAAGGACGACCCAAAATTGACACGCATGTCTAGCTTCTCCCACGAGAAATAATATTACTCTCCCGAAATGTCCATGGACTGGACGAACTCCCAAAGATTATTATAACCGGGGTTAGGTAGGTACCTAACTAGAAAATATTTTTGCACAGGTACCTGCCTACCCACCGTAATCTACATAAATTAAGGGTGCCGTGATCGTTTAAAATGTTTTATATGGCAACATAAAGATGGCTCATACGACAATCGAAGTATGTTTAAAAAGGCACAATGCTCCAAGTGCATTTTTTATAGTACGGTGCGTACTTCCCGGAAGGAGATGATTCTACAACATATTCTTAAGCAAATTTACATTTTTTAAAATTATTTAACGTTTTGCTAGGAAGGTGATTACATATTGGAAAGGCGTTTTTATGTATTTCCAAAATGTGTACCGAAATGATTACGTATTAGATGTTATATAAATAAAAATAAAATTCTCAGATCAAAATCATAAGTGACAAAAAAGTAATAAAATAATTATGATGTTTTCCTTTATTCCCTCGAATGTCAAGGATAACCCCAAATCAGAATGTACGTGATTATAATTGTTTTAAAATCGTCATTAAACAACTAAAATGTTTTGACGGCCTCCATGGTCGAGGGGTAAGGCTCTCGACTACGAATCCGAAGGTCGCGGGTTCAAATCCCGGCGTGCGCAAGTAATTTTTATTTAATTCATTTGTGTTGTTTCACAATTAATTCATCTAAAAATAATATATGGTATATTTGCGCACGTTCCAGAGTGGAAGATACTCTCAGTATCGCCCTGGTGAAAGACCACCATTCAGAATTGAAACGTTGCTTGAAATGGCTTTTAGCCGTGTTTGGTGACCAGATCTGAATAGCCAGGTATTTCCCCTTTTCACCACCTTCCTCTCCCCCCTTCTCCTTCCCCTCCCCAATACCTTCAGCCTCACAACATTCCCCAATTGGGAATGCCATAGTCTCACTGGCTCCAGACGGTTGGGAGCAGTTTGGGACTCTTGTGTGGTATTCATATAAAAAAAAAAATAGGTATGAAATTAATAATCCACCATGTACCAGTCATTTCAACAGTTCGTTTGTAAACATTTTCCAAGTTGGACACTAGCTTCCTTGCTCTAAATTCTGCTAAACTGCGCTAAAATGCACTTCCCTCGTTCCAGTTTATTTATTTATTCATTTTAAATAAATTGATCATATCAATAAATAACTAAAATAAAACAGTGATTGGTGATAATAGTTGTGGATTTTTGACAACCAACAACAAAATTCAAAGACCTTCGTCTTACCATAGTAATGACATTTTGTAGATACGAAATAATAAACACACTTTTTATTATTTTATTTTATCTAAATCCAATTTAATAATGTTATCATTAAGTTCTGCAAGTATTTTAGTTGTTTATTATTGTGACAACTGTTTCGGCGTTTAAGGCCATTTTTCGCCAACTGTGGTTAGGTCACGTCGAAACGACTTATTCATATGATTGAAAATCATACTGAATTATAATTATATGAATGAAAATTATGTGATTGAAAATCTTATAAATAAGTCGTCTCAACGTGGCCTAACCACAGTTTGAAAATGGCATTGAACGCCGAAACAGCTGTCACAATAATAAAAAACTAAAATGCTTGCAGAACTTAATAATAACAATATGAAATTAGATTTACATTAAATTTAAAAACATTAGGCGGGGTTCTACGAATTAAACGCAGAAACAATTAATATACAAGTAAAATATTCTGCTTAGATATACGTCAGTATCGCCCTGGTGAAAGAGCATCATCTGGGATCGAAATGCTGTTGCTTAAAATAGCTTTAATCGTGTTTAGTAACCAGATATGAATAGCCATGTACCTGTATACTTTTCGACCGTACCCTTTTCGGTAATATTATACAATTCCGCTTCAGTAGAAAAATACATAATTCAGAAGAAAGAAATATACTGTTAGGTTCATAAAAATAATTAAAAAATAATTGCACATGCGGATTTTCAAAATATTTCATTTTATTTTTTACTTTACGTAAATCGAAATACGTAAATATGTAAGGGGATGGACGCCATCTTTAATGTTGTTAGTATGATATGACATTTGTCGGAAGCGCCAACTGCAAAATCATCTTATTATTTAACCCAACCTAATAACCTAAGAACCTAAAAATCGTCTTATTATTTAACCCAACCTAATATCCTAAGAACCTAAAAATCGTCTTATTATTTAACCCAACCTAATAACCTAAGAACCTAAAAATCGTCTTATTATTTAACCCAACCTAATAACCTAAGAACCTAAAAATCGTCTTATTATCCCATAATAACTAACAACGTCTTATTATCATACTAACAACATTAAAGATGGCGTCAATTTCCCTTACATATTTACGTATTTTGATTTACGTAAAGTAAAAAATAAAGTGAAATATTTTGAAAATCCGCATGTGCAATTATTTTTTATTTATTTTTATTAACCTAACAGTATATTTCTTTTTTCTAAATTCTGTATTTTTCTACTGAAGCGGAATTGTGTAAAATTACCCCCTTTTCCATCTTCTTCCCCATTCCACTCCCTCCAGCCTCACAACATACCCAAATTGGGGAGCCATAGTTTCACTGGCTCCAGACGGTTGATTAAAATATTTACAAAAAAATCTAAATTTGTCTCGCTTTAATGCCGTCCCCCTTATGCAAGACTTTAGTAGCACGTTCATTACAAAAACACAACAAAACATCTATTCACTTACTCCGGATTCGTCGTACACACAGTGTGACTTTTATTTGATAGTAGACAAAAATGAGCGAGCTGTGATCTCCAAGATAGCTCATAGGAAAATAATTGTAATTTTTAAAATGGTTAAATAGTTCAAATGCATATATTTTACTTTAACCAAACGGTGTTCAGAAATTAGTTGTACGTTCCAAAAGAAGATGATTATAAGACATTTTATGTTGTTTTTGTATGCTTTTCAAGGAAGATAATTATAAAGAAAGGTGATTGTTCGATTTTCTTAAACATATATATCGAGATAACTATGTATTAATTATGTATTACATAAATAATATAAAATAAATCCAATTACAGATCAACATCATAAATTTAAAAAAAAACGTGAAAAAATGAATTATGATGTTTTGCTTTGTTTCTTTAAAACAAATTGTCAGATGCGAATACGTGAAAAAATTTGAATGTGAAGAACACATTCCAAAGACGAAGTCAGTAGCTTGATGTTGTCATAGAAAAAAAATAATTGGATGATTTGTATAACGCCGTTTTTGTGAAAAATCACCTCAAGGGCACCGTACAAATATTTCTGAACTAATTATGTGCAAACAGATACAGAAAAACATACTTACGTGGCAGGTCGCTTCAGATGAACCCAGTTTTATTAGAAAATTTAAGTATAGAGATGAAAGTTTTACAGTTGCTATTTTATCCTCCTTTACTATTGATGCTACATTTATTAGAAGATTGGTGGCACAAGAAGAGTTGGTATTTATTGAAATACTTATATTTTTTACGATTGGAAAATATCTATAAAATGACCTTAAAAAGCGAAAGAAGTTTTTAATAGATAATAACATTTTATTTATTTATTTATACACTTTTAGTTATTTACAGTGTCGCGGGCTGTGGACACATTTGCGCACCGATGAGTGATTTTTTTTATTTATTTTTTATTAAATGAATTTAGGTAAGTACTAACCGGCTAGCCTAGCTAAGCAATTTACGGGTGCATTTCTTCAATTTATGGATACGAGAAATGACATTAGTTCGAAAATAATATATATCTACAGTTAAATGCCAAGCTATAGGACATAATACTAAGCCGCAGCTTCAAATAAATTTATCATAATGATGATTGCATTCCGCGAAGGAAATATCGTAATTAATTATTATGGCGACAGGTGATAATGTCGTGGGTGGAAATGATTTACGTTTTCACTGTATGGTAGCTGTCTCAGGTACTACAGTAAATAACAAAACAAAAACACAAATTCAATCACCTATTATTTATTACAATTAGTCGCAGTGATGACTTGCGACTGTTTCGTAAAATGTATAAACATTTTTAATAACTTAATACCGCATAAGAGTTCCAACTGCGGAGCCAGTGGAACTATGGCATACCCGTTTTGGGTATTTTAATTGGTGTTTATTTGGGAGACCAACAGTTTCCATAAAAAATGAAGTATAATAAATAAGTCATATGAAATATACATAAAAATCAATGTAAGTTTGATTGTTTGTCCTCGATGTTCACGAAAATTACTACATCAGTTTTGCCGAAAATAGTTCAGTTTATTCTTATTAGTACCGGAAAGGTTTAGAGGGTACTATGAATGAAACCCAATATGTAAAACTGTTGCTATAACGTTTTAAAATTAGTATGAAAAACATCGAACCCGCCATGTTTTATTTAGGTTAGCCCATAGATATAACACCCTGGTTAGCCACAGATTGCATATTCAAAAGAAGAAGGTTTTTTTGGTTGGAATATTCTCAAAATGGAAAACACGAGTAGGTAGTACCTATTTATGAACTTTATGATTTAGATATATTTTGAAAAATAAATGTTTGGAATGAAATAAAATATTCAAATGAATGTTTCTTTAATTGGAGATAGTTACTTTCGCTGTCAAATCAATTATGGAACCCTAATGACAAGCAAGAATTCACAACTTCATAACATTATTAAACAAAAAAAACACGAGCAAGGCCGGGTAAGCTAGTATATTATAAATACATAAATACATCATCTGGTAAAACGGTACAATTTACAAAATCATAATTTTGAAAAAAACAAGTAAGTTGTTACGAAAATAGATTCAAATTTACCGTAAGCACACTACGGAAGTATCAAATGGCGGGCGCTCGGCGTTCCATAGGTAGGTCAAAGTTACGAGTCTTCAATGTGAACTTTGGTAAAAAAAATACATGTGACGTCTCGAGACACAATTCGGTACAATTCACAATTCGAATGGCAGTACCGCATACTGCCGCGCCAGTTATTTTATCTACCATGACGTCAAATGCTTATTGGCCGGCCGGCAAGATTCTACTAAAATATCAACATTTTGACGACTTGCATCCTTTTTCGGTACTATTCGGTATATATTATGTAAGATATAATCTCATTGGGAATGCCGTAGTACCACTGGCTTGGGGCATATAGGACTCTAGTGCGGTGTTCACACAAAAATAAATTGTGTTTTATTGCGTAAAGGATATTCTGGAAATATATTAGAATTCGCCTCTGCATCGGGCATTGTCAAAAAAATAGAGCGATATACATAACCGAGTTAAAGTAACCTAACAACTAACGATAAATGTTGCCAAAAATACTATCCATTTTTTTTAAACTTCTTATTTAACACCTACCTCTCACCCGAAGACATTAAAAATATTGCCAGTAGGAAAAAATAATAATTTAGAAGCAATAAAGCTGCCGTATCTGTCGCGTTCGAATTCGGAACGGTCTGAAAAAATGGCGGAGAATTTTTCAAATTTGACGGATGACAAATGATCGCCAAATTATTAATGGCGGTAACGCGAAGTATGCTGGAAATGTCCGTGCAAGGAATGCGTTGCATATTCGGCAAATCGATTTGATTATGTCCGGCACGGGGCGTATTAAATTGGTGCACAATTTGAAAATTCTCGAAAATTAATTATCGCTTATAAATTAGTAAGTAGATATGCATCAATCATATTCCGGTTTTTTGCTGGAATATAAAAAAATATGATTTTGGCTTCTATGGAAAGATATATGACATGTATGTAGATTGTACCTAACTCAAGATCGAGATAGGCACTGGATCCATGTAATCGATAGTATCGCCACTGTACAATTGAGGATACAAAAAACAATTAAAAAAATTAAATACGTAAAGAAGATTTACGGAAATAGATATATTTACGGAAATAGAGATAAGTCATATTACAAATTGATGTCGACTGTGGCGATGCTATTTTTGCAAGTTGATTATATATGTAGATATCTATATATTATGATTTTATATTTTTTATGTGACACCTAACAAGAGCGCCCCTGTCTGTACGGAGCACAGACAAACGAACTATATCGCGGGTCAAGGAGGGGGCTGCAGGAAGGGGTTTGTTAAAGCGGACCGTAGGACCGCGGACGCGGAAATGTAGCAGAAAAGACATAATATATCGCTAGCTCGTTCCACATACTAGCCGATTTACATGAAAACGAGTCGGGGAAACGACCCGTTCTCATGAGACCATTATCAAATTTGAACGAGTGTTTCACTCGTGTCCGTAGAGTTTCACGCACGTCCACCGGCTCGGAGGGGATCAACGCTGCTAGGTCCTTGGAGTAAGATCCATTGAAATATCTGTAGAACAGATTCAGCATACCTACATTGCGTCTGCGAATTAGAAATGGTAATTGGTCTGTTAACAAGGGATTTTAAATCAGACGAACTGCCCTCCTTTGCACAGAATCGAGCAGGTTTATCAAGTGTCTGGGAGTTCCAGTCCAGACTTGTCTTCCAAATTCAACTGCTGGACGCACTTCAGATTTGTATAGAGTTAGCAATTGGCCAGTATTCAAGAATCTGTTAGCCCCATTATACAAGATATGTAACTGGTAACAAAACAGAGGAACACAAATTTTAATTCCGGTCCAGATTTAGACAATTCCTGGGTAAGTAAATGAAGGTAGGGCGTGTTGTGACTAATAAGAAACTCCAGTCTATTTTTTTAAATTTATTTTTATCAATAATGACGTTCAAACATAAATTACAGTATATTTCGTTTCTTTTTCTAAAGTTAGTTTTAATGGTTAAAATAATTTTCAAAGTTTAAATTTTTCAACGGCCGCCAAATTGCTCCAAATGGCCGGTCGGTTTTGATCAGTTTTGAGGTAAGAATATAAAATGTCAAAACAAGGATGAGCTTAACCGTACATAATTGTATATTCTATTCATGGTAAACCATAACTAAACATATGTAATAAAATTATATACCTTTTTAGAAACTTTAAATCAAAGAATTATAATAGTATTGACCATTTTATCATAATATCCGTATTGATAATTGGTTTGATCATGAATACTCTAATTTCTTACATGAATAATAGTTGTTTATATTGAACAACAATTATAGAGCTTCAAGTCAGCCAAATTAAGTTTAAATTTCGCCAAAACTAAAAGAATACATGTTTTAAATACAAAACAACATCGAAAAAAAAATCATACTAATCCAAAAACAGAATGCTCATGTGACGTCATATGTTCCAAATGCAATGGTTCCAACATAACAAGGTGTTTTAATGAGCTGATTTTTTATTCACTTTCAAATAACAATTTATAAATTCTACGTATAATTACATACTCGTATAATATTCAGAATTGTCGTTTGCTGATCTATATGAATATATATTTAAGTCGTTATATTTTTCAATGGAGTTGTTTATTCATGGGTAAGTAGAGGAAGGTGGGGCGTGTTGTAACTAATTACCTATTTACTTTTCTCAGATGTATTTCTATCGATTCTCATGGACATCTCTTTATTCATTTTTGATCTTTAGTAATTATTTCCCACGCATTTAAAAAACGAGCGTCAAACTTTTAAATTAGTGTTCCAAACCATAGAAATGGGTATCTTATCTTAACGTAATAATTATATTTTCAATCAGGTATAGGTCCGGCATAGAGAAATAAATCAAGGACCATAGACACATCGGTTTGATGAATAGTCTCATTATCTATGGTTAGAGTTCAACCCCGGCAGAAAAAAAACAACCGACACCCTTTTCGTAGGCTCTCTGAGCTCGGGTGGTGATTAAAAATAATTCATATTTATTACAAGGGTTTTTTCTGCTATTTTTGAGGTTTTGAGTTGTTATGCCGTCATTTTTGGAACACAAATCAGTATTGAAAAGTTAATGATGATTTAGTTTTATACAAATTTAATTTTGATAGGTATAATCTATAATATCAGAAATAGATTTTGAATGAAATGCTTATGAGGCAAAACAAAAATTAGACCATCTTTGGGAGGTTGTGTTTTGCCCAAAATGATTAAAAAAATGAACAATATTCAGTTTTGCAAATGTATTGGCGAACAGAGAAGTTTATCAATCTGCAGCAGTTTTAGAACGTAAATAATTTTGGTCCCACGCTAGAAAATGGAACATACAGAATTAAATAAAAAAAGTAAGGAATCTAATTGAACATTATTTTATTTTTATATTAGCTGATGTGTACCCGTCCTTGCTCGGAATTTTTTTTATGAATAATGTTATGAAGTTGTGAATTCTTGCTTGTAGTTTGGGTGCCATAATTGATTTGACAGCGAAAGTAATTCCCTGTGACGACTATTACTATCTCTAAACGAAGAAACATTAAATTGAAAATTTTATTTCATTCCAAAGATAAATTTTTTCAAAATTTATCTAAATAATAATGTTCTTAAGTAGATACCTACTTTCCATTATGAAAATATTCCACCCAAACATACCTTCTTATTTTGAATATGTAATCTATGGCTAACCAGAGTGGTATATATATATGGGCTAACCCCAATACAACATGGCGGGTTCGATGTTTTTCATACTAATTTTAAAACGTTATAGCAACAGTTTTACATATTTGATTTCATTCAAACTACTCTCCAAACCTTCCCGGCACTAATAAGAACAAACTATGCTATTTTCAGAGAAACCAGTCCAGTAATTTTCCAGAAAATCGAGGACAGACAGATAAACATTCAATTTTATATATAGAGATTAACGGACCATTGTCCAATTACCCAAAATACACAACACGAAATGAGATAAATACGAGCTACAGAAAAAGAACAGCACATACATAATAATATATGAATGAAGCAATGTACATTTGGAACATTTAAGTCAAAGCTTGAACAGGGCGCTCTGGTAGAGAGTCCACGATTTTAGACATGATATTCTTCGAAGTTTATTTTCGTAGGGCCTGACAAAAATAATTTAGACTGGTACCAAAAATTTTAAGGTCCTGGCTTGAGTTAACAAGTCTCGACATTCTGGACAGTGGAGAATGGTAGACATAATAACCGACTCCAGTCCAATTTTTTTTTATCAATAATGACATTCAAACTTAAATACCAGTATATTTCGTTTTTATTTTCTAAACCTAGTTTTCACAGTTAAAATAATTTTTAAAGTTTCAATTTTTCAAAGTACGCCAAAATGCTCCAAATCCATAGCCGGTCGGTTTTGGGATTAGAATGTCAAATGACAAAATAAGGATGAGCTTTACCGCACATAATTTTATATTCTATTCATAGTAAACCATAACTAAACATAAGTAATGACATTATGTACCCTTTTAGAAACTTTAACTCAAAGAATAATAATAGCATTGAGCAATAACATTATCATAATATTCGTATTGATATGAATACTCTAATTTATATCGGTAATAAGAGTTTTTTTATATTGAACAAATTAAGTTTAAATTTCGCCAAAACAAAAACAAAAAGTATTTAAAATACAAAACAAAAAAGAAAAATTACAATGTCCATACTAATCGAAAAACAGAATACACATGTGACATCACATGTTCGAAATGCAATGGTACCAACATAACGAGGTGTTCTGATGAGATGATTATTTATTCACTTTTAAATAACGATTTATAAATTCTATGTATAATTATATATATTAAAATAATTTATAAATAATAAAAGCCATATATTCAGAATCGGCGTCAGCTGAACTATATGAATAACTAGAGTGAGAAAAAGGTATTATTTTTTTTTGAGTCTACGGCAATGAGTGTTGAACTGGGTGAATTGCAACAAAAGGCAAGTCAGTAATACAATTAAAAAATTTGATAATTCAAATGAGATCTAAGTTTTTTCTAGTCTTTTTTAATGACGAAATGTTTAAAGTTTGTAAAGCGTGAATCCATTGTAAGATTCCGTAAGTTCTAAAGACTTCGATGGGCTGGACATGGCTGGAAAGAATGTCACATGAAAAGGCACCGAAAATCTAGACCGAGTGGATGATCCAGGGGAAGCGACCCAGAGGGAGACTGAGAAAGAGGTGGATAGACTGCGTAGAAGAGGATTAGAGCATGACGAAAAGGAATGAGGACTAGAGGAGAATGGCGAGGGACAATAGTCAGTGGAGAGCATTTGTGGAGAAGACCAAATCCCACCCTGGAATGTTGCGTTATGGCGATAGTGTACCTACCAAGGTTTCTGCTGGCATATTCATTAGTTGTGTTGATTTATAAAACTTGTTTTAATATTAATAATATATTAAGTTTTTTTGAATTCCACAACTCACTTTTTTTTTTCAATACATATTTTTTCATTTTGTTAATAATTTTTTATAAAACTAATACGACAATTTGTAGTATTTTTCTTAGTCCTCCTCACTAAGGGTTCCTGTGCTGAGGCGGACTAGGGTTTATGTAAAAATTGGTTGTTTTTAAGCTCCTACGAAGATCTTATCAAGATGCTGGATAACTCCTCTTCTTTGCTTTATTTGAGCAAGGTTTTGATTTGATTTTTGAAATCTGATTTTTTTTTATGACCGGTGAAAGTGAATTATATAGCTTAGTGGAGAGATATTTATAATGCATTTGTCCAAAATGTTGTTATATATATATTGCACGTAAGCAGAAAATCAAATAAAATTAAAAATACAGTACGATTATAAAATAATATAAAAAAATAGTGTAAAAGTAACATAAGCAATATATTATTGTACACAAATAAAATAAAGTAACAGTTATGTCGGGTGTGATCCTGAGTGAGCTCGGGCCCATCGCTCACTCGGGAGTGGCGCTTGGCGCTGGTAAGCTGCGGTTACCACCTTGTTTTCTAATGTCATTAGCCGCATCCTGGCTTCTGTGACCCGGTGTCTCATCAGGCCGGCGAATCCGTTCGTTCGTTGCTCCGTGAACATTTTCGATGCACTCATATATCCAGATATAACTTCTTATCTATTTTTTTCAAACTTCAAACACGACGGTCGTGTATCGGCTAATGTTATTTAGGGCAAAAAACCTGCAATGGACAGCTGCCTAATGACTTGGAATCAATTAATTTTAACACGGTAGCATATTTTTGATTGATTTAATTAGCAATATTTTCGCAAGCAAACATAAAAAAACATATTGTTTTGGTACGAAAGTACATACGATAGGTAAATGAGTATTCTAGTATCTATGTAGATATGTAATATTGTATTACATATACTGTGAGGATACATCTAAAAGTGGCCAAGTCAACGTCATTTTTTTTTGGCAGATTGACATTGAGAGTTTTTGAATGAATGCAGGATTATAGTTTCACAAGAAAGGATATATTTTTAAAAGCATGTTTTGTTTCATATACGTAAAAAAATATTCTGGCTTCTGAAGGTGTGAAGGTTAGTCTTCGTCTGCCAACGGATAGGGATCTTGACTTGGACACTTTTCGTTGCATGCTTACGATATATCCTATTCACGAACACCGTATTTTGTGACGGTTTGTGATGCTTTTGTGCGGATCACTTATAGGCATGTATTTGTAGGTACACCTGGGGGGCAAGTCTGTATCTTTTGCATTAGCTAACGCAAGTTAAATCTGTAATAAACGATATGACGGGTTTCATAAACGCAGCGTCGTCTCTTGCTTTTGCGTTACAGATTTTTCTCTTAACGTAAACATAAACATAAACTTGACTTGACGCGATACGGACTAACAAACTGTCAAAATGTGTTGTTTAAGACCGATTTAACTTACGTTAGCTAATGCAAAAGATACAGACTTGGCCCTCTGATGGTCGTTCGGGTTATTTTTATTTATTTTTTTTATGAATACCGCACAAGAGTCCCAACTGTCTGGAGCCAGTGTGACTATGGCATCCCCAATTGGGGAATGTTGCGAGGCTGAAGGTATTGGGGAGGGGAAGGAGAAGAGGAAGAGGAAGGTGGGGAAAATACCTGGCTATTCAGATTTGGTCACCAAAAACGGCTAAAAGCCATTTCAAGCAACGTTTCAATTCTGAATGGTGGTCGAAACTGAGAGAATCTTTCACTCTGGAACGTGCGCAAATCAGGTATTATGGAAACGGATGGCCCGAGTCTTGAAGAGGCCCATGTTGCAGGAGGGAAGAAACATAAAAGCCAGCAAGCCGTTCTACTTATTCGCAATTGTTGCAATATTATTTTATTTTTACTTATTCCAAATCTCAGAGATGGTTTCGCCATGACTTTTATATAATAGATTCCTACATTAATAATAATATTCAAAATGGATAAAAATATGATGGTGTTTTATTAAAATAGCTTCGATTCAAGACACTATTAATTGGCTACATTGTTTGTACACGGAACAAATTTGGTAACATTGGTAACATTGGTAACATTGGTAACATTGGTAACATTGGTAACATTGGTAACATTGGTAACATTGGTAACATTGGTAACATTGGTAACATTGGTAACATTGGTAACATTTAGTTACCAAAAACACAAACAGGCCTATCTCATATTTAGCGACTTCCCGGGAGAGCCACAAAAAGGTTTTTTTTTATCGGATTCCTATACATTTTTTTTACTCCATTAGCGAAACATTTAATAAGGTATAAATAAGAATCTGATGAAAATAACATTATTTTGGTTCTCTTAGAAAATTGCAGTCCACATTGGAGTGCTGATACCAACCCTGATGTATGCCAGTGAGGCATGGAATGGCAGAGGAAGGATGAAAGTAAACTGAATACCGTAGAAATGAGATCTCTGAGACGAATGTGTGGTAAAACCATGTATGATCGTGTGAAAAATATTGAGATTCGAAAGAATGCAAGGCTGATGTAAGCGTAATGAGTAAGATTAAGAAAGGGACGCTTAGATGGTTTGGGCATGTGGAGCGAATGAACAAAGAAAGGAGTGTTAGAAGAATGTATGACGCGAATGTGAATGGAAGAAGAAGCCGGGGACGTCCGAGGAAGACATGGCACGATCAAGTGAATCAAATACTTGAGACGAGCCATGTCAGAAGTTGGAGTAATAGAAGAGAATATATGAGACGATGTTTGAATGTGAATGAAGCAAGAAGTGTATGCCAAGATCGAGTTGTTTGGCGGTCCGTCCTCTCTGCCTACCCCTGCGGAGAAACGGCGTGATGGTTAGTTAGTTAGTTACTTAGAAAATTGCTACATATGCGATATGACTGTTTTTTTTTAAATTTATTTATTTTATTTTTTATTGTGGGCAACGATGTGACCATTATTGCTCACATTTTACCAAAAAAATATTAAAAATTTATTCCATTCTATTTTTTATATTAACTTCACACAGGAGGCCCCGAGAATTTCCCCCTTGGCTTATGTCATCTTTGGATGTCGTGTGGAGAGTTTTTTTCAGGAAAGGAAGGGGTGAACCTGGATCTTGAAGATGCCTATGTTTTGGAGAGGCTGGCAAATCATTCCACGGCCAATAACGAATCGTAAAAGCGACCCGTTTTGGCGAATATCAGAGCTTCTGTCTTCTGTATCGACACTTGGTAGCGTCCAGGTTACGCCACTCGAATTAACAGAGAAAACTAAGAAACCATTCCAAGAACCTATGCTTGATAGCCGGCTTAACCTTCTAGATCGAAGATAATTCCCTATCGTGTCCACAGACCACGACAAAATCCCATCATTCATAATATTAATTCACTGTACCAGGAATTGAGTCATTCCGCGTTGAGGAAAATTGCTTTAAATTTCTTACCAGCCGATTGGTTTCACTGGTAACATTGCCGGGGCATATTGGATCTTACGGCATCAGGAAACGGTGAACAGAACCTACTTACATACATGCATACGCTTAGGCACACAGACTCAGGGACGAACTGACAACCAAATGACCCCATTTTGTTTAGGCTCATATTACTTATTTATTTATTTATTGTATAATATACGCCCTAAATGGATTTAAATATAAAGTTAGTTATTAGTAATACAGGTGCAAAACACATCACAGCAGGTTCATAGATAATATATAGAACAAATACAGGAATAACATAGTGTAAGTACCTTTCTAAGTAATGAGTTACAGAGGCGAATATTCAAAACACACCTCACATTCACTGATAGTTATACTCTAGACACATATATTAATAATTATACGGGATGTATGCAATAATCGTTTGTTTGTATTTGTATTCAGAGCAGTTGAAAATGTGTACTATATCTGAATATATATTACCTTCTGTGTGCAGTCTAGGTACCAATGAATATTTTAATGATATTTGAATTACGGCGTCCATGGAATGCGTTAGGAATAATGGCTAGACTTGACCAATTCATAATATTTAACAATTTAGATGAAGTAAAATTTTCTACTTAGAAATTGGATAAAGAAAACAAGGCGAAGAGATACTGCTCGTCCAAGTCGAGAGTCGCTATTGCCATTGTTTTTTTTTTAAATAGTTGCGTTCAGGATGGTTTCCGCTAGTGGCGCTAGTGTGTTGTAGACTATTATGCGTTTTGTCTGAAAATCGGGGACGCCCGAGAAAGACTTGCAGAGGCGTACCTAGGGTTTTTTGGGGCCCGGGGACGAACTATCTATATACCGCCCCTCCCATATTACATATATTTCAAAATTATCAAATATATATTAAAAATATTACAAATATTTCACAACCTCGGAAGAGACCGTGTTATGTCAAAACATTAACTCTTATAAAAAATATATTAAATCTTGGATAAAAAACACTGAAATAGAAATTTTTTTCTCATAAGTCTTAACAGTCATCTATAGTATTTTCCTTTACACAGAATTCTAGCTTGTTCTCTTTTGTTTAAATTTTAATGTTGGACTTTTAAAATTCAACTTAATTTTTCACCTGTTGCTGGTACCAAGAATGTATTATACTGTTCAATGCTTTATTTTATGTTATCATTTTTTAATACACCAATACATATACATTTTTATAAAACCTACTTTCAAAACATTAGTATCGTATTTGTGTGTGATTTTAAAACGCCCACTAAAATCTTATTATACTTGTATACGTATGTGTGATAATAACAGTAAATTCTGTTTACTGTCATAACTAATGAAATGTTTTTTGTTTGTTTCTTATTGTCACTTTATGTCATATTTTATCTTTCTTATTTTCGCTACCACTTTTAAGAAAATGATGAACTTATTTTTTAATTGATAAACTAAAGTTCTTAAAAACTTAAGACAAGATTTTTGTGCATAGCGCAAAGGGTAACAATTATTTTTATAAACAATAATTATTAGCCTGAAACACTCATCCAAATTGAAAAACCTTCCGAGAAAAGATAAATGTCGCCGACAGGACTCGAACCTGCACCCTTCTGATTGCCGGTCAGATGCTCTACTGTTGAGCTACGCCGGCTTATCGCAAACCCGCCAAGTTAATCAATATATACTAGTGTTTCATTCAATAATTACTGTTTTTTATTATATTACTGACCGGACATTAGAAGGGTGCGGGTTCGAGTCCTGCCGGCGACATTTATCTTTGCTCGGAAGGTTTTTTCAATTTGGATGAGTGTTTTAGATTAATAATTATTGTTTATAAAAATAATAACTTATTTTTTGTTTAAAATGAAAACTTTCATATAAGCCATAGAGATGCCACACAGGCTTTTCCATTGTTTAGATATATTTTTTTTTAATATTTTCTTGTATTTTATACACAGTTTCAAAATGTACTTGTGCACCAAAAAAGTTCATTAAAAAATAAAATAAAATATAAAAAAATATAAATCAGAACACGAGACAAGTAAAATGTTTTAAATAATGAATAAAGAGAGATGATCTAATCTAGCCGAACAGCAGGGAGATAATGAATTAATTAGTGAAAATTGACGACTATATAGGGTAAGTAGATGGAACCACCATCGCTGTGATTCACGTGTTTTGATAGCTGTCGAAATAATAATTCAGCAGGTAGCTTCATAACAATTATTTTACATGTGATTTAAATTTAACTTATACCAACAAAAAAGAAAAATACTATTTTGGTGTCCCTCTAGTCTGGGGCCCGGGTAATATGCCCCCCCTCCCTGTACACCCTAGCTTCGCCTCTGCGATGAAGGAAATCAAATACTTGAAACGGATTATGTCAGTAGTCAGAATGACAGAAGAGTACGTATGAGACGCTACATTAATGTGAATGATTAGTCGACATGAGTGATCACGAAAATAACATTTGACAGTTGACATCGACAACAATATCAGAAGTCGGAATAATAGAAAAGAATATGTGAAGCGATGGATGAATCGATTTGTTTGGCAGTCCGTCCTCTCCCTGGTGGGAAACGACATGATGTTTAGTTAGTTAGTTAGATACGGGACATTGGTCTCGAGGCTGTCCTTCCTCATTTCCAATTGTATAGAGTACCTACTAGCTGATGTGTACCTGACCTTGCTCGGGTACAATAATTGATTTGACATCGAAAGTAACTATCTCCAAATAAAGAAACATTCATTTGAAAATTTTATTTCATTTCATATCTAAATCATAAAGTTCTTAAGTAGGTACCTATTCGGGTTTTCCATTTTTAAAATATTATACCCAAAAAAACCTTCTTCTTTTGAATATGTAATCTGTGGTTAACCATAGTGTTATATCTATGGGCTAACCTAAATAAAACATGGCGGGTTCAATGTTTTTCATACTAATTTTAAAACGTTATAGCAACAGTTTTGCATATTGGATTTCATTTAAACTACTCGTTAAACCTTCCCGGCACTAATAAGAACAAACTGTGCTATTTTCAGCGAAACCGGTCTAGTAACTTTCGAGAAAATCGAGGACAAACAAACAAACAAACTTACAGCGATTTTTATACATATAGATTATCATCTGAGTGAAAGACAAAGGGCTTTCTGTGTGAACCGGAGTTTTATTTGAGACCACTCATACAACAGATTGGTCATGGTAAGCCTCCTTGTCCGTCCCTGTGTAGTTAGAAGCAGAGCAACAGGTAGAGTAAGCAAGTGGATAGTGGAGGAGCGGTAATTGCCGTATAGGAAGAGGCGGTGAAGAACTGCAGAGTAGCCAATGGCAAGTGCTCCCTTGCGGCGATGTACCATCATATACTTCCATATCGCCTACCACCCACCACCCACCTCATTCCACCTATCTCCTACCGGTTATATACCTGCCGTTTACCTATATTGTATTACACACGATTATAGAAGCCACTACGCACATTTAGTAAGGTACACTATTTTCAAGGCATTTTTTTTACATGTTTTTTATTCATTTTTTTAAAAATTTATTTATATCAAGATTATCAACGTAATTATTTTTTTTATCCTTTTTATAAATAATGACGTTCAAACTTAAATACCAGTATATTGTGTTTGTTTTATACTTTAAAGTGTACCAGTCTGAAGATGTTCGTGATAGGGTGAAACCGGTCCGGTCAGAAATAATAAAATGTGGAATAAAGAAAGGATTTAAAAATAATAATCATATTAAAATATTTAGGATTTGCGGCATTTTTCATAGATTGGTAGATGCTTTCAGTATCGTCCTTGTGCAAGACCGCCATTCAGAATCTAAACGTTGCGAGAAAAGACTTTAACCCTGTTTGGTGACCAGATCTGAATGTTACTCCCCCACCTTCCTCTTTCGTCTCCATCCCCCAACCACTTCCTTCAGCCTCACAACATACCCCGTTTGGGAATGCCATGTATTTATTTAACATAAAATAGAACACATGTACATATGTTACATGTATTCTAATATAAATATATCTACGAGTACATACGATTAAAAATTACAAATCAAACTTTGCAAATTACGACATTATATTAAACATTGCACGTATTGCGTCACTTCCTTAAATTTCAAAACAGTTTCCCCTTCTTTTATATTGTTGGGTATTTCTTGGAAGATCTTCACGGCTCTATATAGTAATGAGTTTTGCGATTTTGTTTTCTTCCGAAAGGGAAGTCTCATTTCATTTCTTCTTCTTGTAGAGTGGTTATGTGTGTGTTGATGTTTATTAATTTTTCTCAGGAATTTAGAATTTTTTGACCGTTAAACATTTTAAAGATAAAAACTATTACAATTAAGTATGTAATTTGCTCAAAAGACAGTATGTTTAGATCCCTTGGCATTTTTTAAGTTCTAAAATATTTGTTTCGTCTTAAAATTATTCGCATGACTTTGTTTTGTATCATTGGTACAGTTAGGAAGGGCTGGGAATCTTGTGTGGTACTCACATAATTAAAAAAAAGACATGCCGGAATCGTAATTTCTTTTCATTTTAATAAGAATAATAATGTTTTATTATCTCCTTTTTTATAACAAAATAAAAAATAATGATATCCTCACTGAGGTTTCCCGTGCTGAGGATTTCATTTACAAAATATTAAATTACATTATATAAAATTGATGTTTTTGATTAAAGAAAAATAATAATTTTAAAGTGATGTGTTTTAAGTGCAGTTGAGTGTTTTCGGTGTCAGTGTGTATTTGGTTTTAATATATTTTCTATTTCAGATCTCACTATGTAACGTATCTACTATTTTATTTGATTTTTAAAGGATAGTGGGATTTTGTTGTAGAGTTTAGTACCATAGTATAAGAAGATTTTGTCCAAATGTTGTGTTTGTGGTTTCGTGTTGTATGTGTTTTTGACTTTGAGATCTACTGTTCCTAATATGTGTGTTTGTTGTTTTTTGTATTTATAAATGTAAAGTAGTATTGTTTTAGAGTATAATTGTTTTGTTGTTATAATATTAAGTTTGTTAAAGATTTCGTCAGTGCTAACATAGTTCTTACAGAGACTTTAAGTATAATTTTCGTGAAGAAAGGTAAAAATTCATATTTCTTCAAGCGTACGGACACGTCCATGACACACGCGAGTTTTTTTTTTACGAATATACAATTGGTCTGCCCATAGAATACCAAAGAAGTATTTTCTTTGTGGTTATGAGACGAATATTCCTGTCTGCTGGGTGGGTACCTGAAATTATTCATTTTATTTGATTCCGCCGAAGCCGCAAAGGTGTAAAGATCGTACGCACGATTCCGTGTGTATCCCTAGAAGAGATATCCCAGCGTTTGGCTAATTTGTTACCTTATAATTAATAACGACAGGTGGGCGGCCGGCACCAATTATAAATATAGGTTTAGCGGTAAACGTCGGAGCTTTCGGCGCGGCCAGCTTTCGAACTTAAGCCGTTCGTTATTCTAAGAGAAGTTGCTCTTTTTAGGAACTATTTCCTCGTAATGAGTCTTGCATTGTGTGAGGTCGGTGAAGATAACAACCTTCAAAGCACTCCAGGTAAAGGCACCCTCCTATATATCTGAACTATGTGTCCGACAAAACCCAGGTGACAGACTGCTTTCTTTGAGGTCAGCAGATTTGAATGCTGCTAACCGATTAGTTGAACTCTCTCGGTCAAATAAACCCGTGTACTATGATCGCGCTTTTTGTATATCGGGCCCGGTCATCTGGAATAAGCTTCCCCCATATATTGCTAACATCCAGAATTTAGCAGAGTTCGAAAGGGTATTGAAAACAAAATTATTCAAAAAATCCTATCCGACATAAAACATAAATTCATGTGCGTAGAAACAGAATTTCAGGACATTTTTTTCTGTTAATCCTCCATAGCTAATTTAGTTGCCGTTTTCTCACCTAGTTATTTAATTCCAGTGAAAAACCATGTACGAGTATATAGTATCATGTAATTTTATCTTGCTCTGTTGTTATTTGTACCTACTTTATATTTTATTATTTACACCCCTAGTTTCTAAATTGTTACATTATAATACTTGCTCATGAATATTTTATGTCATAGTTTTAATTTGCATGTACATATATATTAAAATAACAGATATACTATGTGGTATATCTGTTATTTTACAATTATATTAGGTTAGGTTAGTTAGTATAAAGCGCACTTGAGATGAACCATCACAAAACTGCGCTACAGAAATTAACTCTTATTATTATTATTATAAACACCTCAGAGATGTCTCTGTGGACCCCACTGACGTCAATGGTCACGTGACATCCATTTTGACACCAGCTTTAGTTCTCTGCCGTCCACGTTTGTTTCGCATGATTTTGCATCACTGCGGTAAGTAAATTACAAAATATTTATAAAAAGGGTCAAACTGAATACTCTTACAAAATATTCGGTTTTTGTAAACAAGTCAAACCTTTTTCTTATTTGCTGTTTTACTAAAATTGGCTGCAGCCTTAGCTCGCCCCCCGCCTCTCTTATTTTGGTTTCTTACATTTGCGTGTTAGGGCTTCTCTATTTATTATTTGCTCTGTGGTGGACCCAAAGAAAGCCCACTATTATTTACATGAAATTGATAAAGCACTTCCAATCGACCCCTTCGAATAACAAGTTTCCATCTGACACGGTAATGTTATACGATAATGAACTCTGAAGTAGATTTTGCTAGAGTCCATTATCGCGTGACATTGCTGTGTCAAATGGAATGTTGTTATCTCAAGGGGTCGAAATACCGAAATACTTTATTGAACAGAAAGCCAATTTATTTACCCTGTCTGGGCCTAGGAGTCGAAATGTCTCATGTAAATTATTTTCTATAGTTCTTAAGTAAGTTTGTTCAGTGATTTCAAATAGACTCAACTGTCTAATTAAGGGGGCAGTCTCAAATAAGGCGCTAAACGTCACTTCGGAGTATGCTAACGTAAGCAATACAACACATAATTTATCTGCAACTTCTTAACAGAAAGTTACGAAAGTGTCTAAGGTTTTCAGTGACGTAAATTCTTAAACTGTAATCTTTTACATTATATATGAAATATCTACTGTAATTTTAAGTAAAACGCTCGACAGTGCCTTCGCCGTTATGTTAACTGCACCCATTACAAACATATTTAATTAAAATCTTTCCACAATCTCAGAGTAAATAAGATCAAGAACCAAGAGCGTTTATTAAAAATAATTCAGTAAATCTAGATTTTCTCTGTAATTCCCTCAAAGTTCAGGAATTTTTAAATTCAGTTCCGTCATACAAAAAACCTATGAGAATCTCCGGCCCGCGCGATTGTTGATAAAACGATTTATTTCGCCGGAGTAAATCAGTTGTGAGAAGTCCTTCGGAGCGAGCGGACGTCGATTTGAAATTCGATATTCTTGTCTGTTTTATGACGAATAGCTGGGAAGAGAGGTGTTAAACTGCCACCGGAATGTAGGATTACGTATTTTTTATTAAATTATCTCCCATATATATACGCAATCTTCCTAACAGGCCCTCCAGTGCTTTGCTTAGTGTAACCTTAAGTGACAAGCTCTATATAGGAGAATATATCAAACGGACCGCCCGTTTATGCACAGAGTCAATGATATCCGACCAGAGGTGGCTGCCAAATTCTACAGTAGGGCGCACTTGTAATTTGTACAGGGTCAGCAGTTATCTGCGGGCTCTGTACAATACGCCCAGCTTCTGAGAGGTTAACTTGACCCTGGCTTCGAAGGAGCTCCCATACCTGAGCTGGTCACTTAGGGTTATACTTAGCATATCAATAGAGGGCTTGTTGGGAAGAGTGTTCATCTGACACTTATTGTTGTGACCAACTGAATAAATGAGAATACAAGTTCCTTACCAAATTCATGAATAAAATGCATTTTGATTAGATATTCGTCGTACTTTTTAAATACCTATGAATTTCTCATGCAATATTTGTGAATGATGAATACTTGGAGCAGGTCGATGAGTTTGCGTATTTGGGAAGTATGTTTAAAAGAGATGGAATGACTGATCGGGGTATTGAAAGAAGGGCGAATGCAGGAAACTCCATTAACGGAGGACTGAACGCGGTTGGCGCAAACAAAAAGTTGTCCAAAGAAGCGAAACTGGCAGTCAACAATGGAGTGATAATACCAACCCTGATGTATGGCAGTAAGGCATGGAATTGGCAGAGGAAGGACGAAAGTAGACTGAATGCTGTAGAAATGAGATCTCTCAGATGAATGTATGGTAAAACCATGTATGATCGTGTGAAAAATGTTGAGATTCGTAAGGAATGCAAGGCTGATGTAAGCGTAATGAGTAAGATTAAGAAAGGGACGCTAAGATGGTTTGGGCATGTGGAGCGAATGAACGAAGAAAGAAGTGTTAGAAGAATGTATGACGCGAATGTGAATGGAAAAAGAAGCCGGGGGCGTCCGAGGAAGACATGGCACGATCAAGTGAATCAAATACTTGTGTCGAGCCATGTCAGAAGTTGGAGTAATAGAAGAGAATATATGAGACGATGTTTGAATGTGAATGAAGCAAGAAGTGTATGCCAAGATCGAGTTGTTTGGCGGTCCGTCCTCTCTGCCTACCCCTGCGGGGAAACGACGTGATGATTAGTTAGTTAGTTGTGAATTTATTTTCATGACACGTTGTTCTTAGGATAGGCACCCCTTTCAGCCTCTGTGGACTGCGCGCCACTGCTCACAACATACCTCCAATTGAGGATGCCATAGTCACTCTGGCTCCCACAGTTGGGGGACTCCCGTGAAAAATTAACAATTACAAAATTAAACAGTCCGCTGAATCATCAATCAGAAGTAGTGTAATAACAATATTTATAAATTTGATCCCCAGTTCCACGAATATTAAACAAAAAACAACGAAAATAAATCGATACAATCGTTTGTCTCAACTTGGGGCACCACTACGCAGTAACGAGCGACCAGCGACTGGTGACTAGATCCTGGCTGGTCAGGTTGGTTGGGTAGGTGAGCTAAACCCTCCATTAGAGACCACTGCTGACCCTGGTCTGTAATCGTCATTTAGTTACCGCGTGTGTTAGTGTTAGCTAACCCCACATTAGAGAGACTTAACTAGAGTGCTGGGGTTCGTGATTATTTGAGTTGAGATCTTGTAATACTTTTTTTTAAAATTTTTTGTTAAACTTCTTGCAATGCGCTTAGTTTTTGTAATTTTCGTAATTCATTAAATATTTATAAAATTTTACTTATAACGTTTTGCATTTCACGTAGTTTTAGCAAATTTTTTGAATTTTTTTTTTATTTTTTAAAATTCTTGTTATTTTCAGAAATTTTTGTAATTTCAATTTAAGGAAAATCTACACCTTTAAAAAAAAAAGTTATAATTTGGCAAAATTTTTGAAATGTTTCTTAAGATTCTTGCATTTTTTAATGCTCGAAACTGGTTCACTCTGATAAACGCATGTAGGTATAAATCTGATAAATTAATAAAAATACTTGTTATCAATAATATAACCAGGGATCTGCAAAATTCGCGTTATTTTTCGGGAAAAATGGTGTAAATTTTCGGTGAAATTCGCTTTATTTTTTGTCAAAAATTGGTTATCTTTTTAAACTTCTTATGCATCTTTTTTTGTATTTTTTGGACGTTAACTATGTAACAATTTCTAGATATTTTATTTTGATGAATTTTATTCATAACGTACATTTTTTGTTAATTAATTTTATTTTATGTGTCGAAACCGGTAATAATAAAATAAAATGAATTTACAAATGTACATTGTTAATAAAATTCTTTTTGTTATCTTTTAAATAACGTAACGAACGTTGGTTTCTCGACATCGTACTATTAGCGAAATATTTTCTAAGTGTATCAACGAATCATCGTTTTTCCTGCGGATCATCCAGAGTATTTTTTTTTTAATTTCTGTTAATCTTAATGCGTTACAGCAGTCGAGGTTATCCGCCACTTTCCCACCTACATAAGTAACGTATGGTTACTCCTTCAGGGCGCACGTCAATGACTCTATTTTTTTTAAATTAAAGGACGCTAATTTTGTAAAAGATTCTAAACCCTCAAGTGTTCCAAAGTGTCTCTAAACCCTTATTCAGATCCAGGATTATTATCTCCATGCTGACCTGCATCGTAGAAATGGATATCCATTTCATCGAGCCCACTAGTAAAGGACCACGCCGGGTTTTTGGGTAAATTCCCACGACACCCTTGTCCCGATTCTCAAATTGACCCCACAAACAAAGGTACACAAACAAGATCAACCACTTCGCCGACAGGTCCCGCCCCCTTCTTCCAGAGAAACGAGACTAATACAACCAACTAACCCCGATATAGTACCTAATAAAATAATTCTTACCTTTGCTCGTAATGCACACAGAACGGCGTGTTTTATAAAGGTCAAACACTTTTTAATAAGCTTCCAAAAGGCGTAAAGGAACCCACAAATCTTGGCACTTTTCGTAGTAAATATCTGGAATTATACAAATACAGTGTACATACACCTAGATTATTTTCAATTAATTTTACATCATTTTCATAATATTTACATAATTCACAGGTGAAAATATAATAAAAACAGTAATTATTGAATGAAACACTAGTATATATTGATTAACTTGGCGGGTTTGTGATAAGCCGACTTAGCTCGACGGTAGAGCATCTGACCGGACATCAGAAGGGTGCAGGTTCGAGTCCTGTCGGCGACATTTATCTTTGCTCGGAAAGGTTTTTTTCAATTTGGATTAGTGTTTCAGGCTAATAATTATTGTTTATAAAAATAATTGTTACCCTTTGCGCTATGCACAAAAATCTTGTCTTAAGTTTTTAAGAACTTTAGTTTATCAATTAATAAATTTTACATCAATTTGTATCGTCGAAAAAGACAATACTAACACCTCAGGGTCTCATTGGGTAGAGCGTTGTCCCGGTAAGACAGAGGTCCTGGTTTTTTTAAACTTATTCTTTTTATTTATTTATTAATTAATTTGTTGATACACACAAACAAGGTACAATGGTTATAAATTTTATTTTTAACATTAGATTATAAATACATCTGAACAACCTACGTGTAATAAAAACAAAACGAAAAATCCCACATAGGCAAGGCCAGTGCGTGAGTATACCTGGTATTAGTTAGTTGCAGTATATTAGTTTATTTGTATTAAATACAGGTGGCGCAAAACTACAGTTATGGTTTGGAATGAAATGGCATAATCAAGCCGTTGTTGGTAGTCTATCGGCTTCAATTCTTGCACAAGCTGAACCTTATACGGGAACATGTGCAATATGGCCAAAATCCTCTGAACGGACCTCCGCGATAGCCCCAGTTGTGCCGAACGTCTTCTTGTTGATGTTTCTGGACTCTCCTGCACACAACACGTTGGATATTTTCTTCCGTGTGGACCGTACGTGGTCTTCCGGTACATGGAAGGTGTCTTACTGTACCATGTTGTCGAAAATTAGCAACCAGGCGGTTTATTGTTGGTGCTGAAGGTCCAGTACGCACACTAAAAAACCGACGATAAACACGCTGCGTCAAAACAATTGACCGTTGATTTTAAAAATAAAATTCAACAATTGTTGATCGCTGTTCTGTTCTGTAGTTTTCGATATTCCAAATTCCCCAAGTTTTCTTCACAAAATTCTGAAATAAAAAAAAAAATAAAAAAATAAATTAAAAAAGTTATTAAACATACAAACCATAACGGTAGTTTTACGCCACCCGTACATGGATGTTGAAGGTAAGTTAAATAAAATATTTTAAGTTTAATAAGATAAACAAAAGACAAGAACATGGGAAAATATACAGTTATAGCAGGAAAAGGTTGACATCTTTGGTTTTAATTCAGTTTTTTATTTCATTTTTGTATGTGTTTAAAGATGATATGTTTGGACACTTACATTCTGTAGATAAAACATTATAAAGTTTAGGAGCAATAAAAAAAGCATATCTCTGCGCAAGCCTAGTTTTACACAAAGGTACTACAAGTACGTTATTTATCCCGTTAATAGAGCGATTTTCGTTTTTTCACTCGATTCACAGATGCGACTCATACATTTTTATGTTCTGTGTGTTTTTCTGTTTCATGTTTTCATTTTGAAAGTTATTAATATTATTTTCAACTATTACAAATATATTACAATGAGGTTTACAAGCAACGCCGAGTACACGTCAGCTAGTGATTTTTTAACTTGGATTCACAGCATTCGCAAGGGACAATACACAAATAAGACACAAGCGTGAATTGTTATAACGTGTTTATAAAAGTTTGATCCTTCGTCATTATCTTTTCGAGTCTATAATGCCCTTCCCGGAACGGGCCAGACCCTGTGAACTTTATTAAACGAAAATAAAGTGACCCTAGCCATTTTCTGTATGGCCCCTAATTCGTATAATTGACGTCGTTCCTCAGAGATTCCCAAAATATATCATTTAGAAGTTAGGGTCCAGACGAGAGGGTGGAACCTGACTGATTATAGGACCCATAGTGGTCCAGGAGAGATCCTAAACTGCTTTTAACTAACACGTTATGAGTTCAAACGTAAATACTGGAATTAGTCAAATCTTGCTCGGATTCCTTCAGTGGCGTGCTATAACGGATAATACTGATGCCATCGATTATTTAAATGTCAAAACAGACCTGTTGGCTCAGCATAGCATGTGCTGCTAAATAATATCTCTCTTGATTTTTTAATAATTTTTTTAAGTTACATCTCACAAGAGCGCTCCTGTCTATACGGTGTAAATACAATGGAACTATATCACCACCCAGACAAATCGGCAATTACCAAGCACTTAATTGAGACCGGCCATTACTTCGGCCCCTGAAGTACTGGGAAGACCTAAATCGTATCGAGCGCGTCTGAATGAAATCCACAAAAATTCCATTCATATTAATAGGGACGACGGAGCTAGGCTTAATAGCACTTGGTATCCGGTACTTGACGGCTACAGAAAAACTCAATGCTGAAAACTACATTCATAATTATGCTTATAATAATAATAATAATATAATAATACTAGCGCACAACACGGTTTCACTTCTAGATACATAGATGCATACTACACCACGATATACACATCTGCCACGATGATGGATACTGTAACGCTGTCCAAAACGTCGGCTAAAGGAGGAGGAAGCGCAACACGCGCAACACGCCATAGTATCCCAAAAACAATTTTTTTTAAAAGTGCTATGTAAATTCATTGCCTTTATTATTTTGCCATTGGCTCCGGCTAGTTACGACCTTTGTGCGGTATTTAGATAAAAAATAAAATCGTTAAAGGTTATGAGCGCACGCCACTGGATCGTTGGATTAGAGAATAAATAAGCAGTGGTTAGAGTTGTCTGGTTTCCTTATGCTAATTTGGGTGGACACGTACTTTAAGCTATGTGGTTCTTGGTAGGGTAGGGATACAAATTTGTTCAGCGGTTTCTCAGTTTTAAAACATTGAATTTTCTTTGGAGAGATGTTTACAATAGCATTATATTTAACAAACTTAAATGTTAAATGTAATGTATTGTAAACATTGTGTTGTCATACACATGTTTTTTTGTTTTGTTTTTTTTTTTTTTTTTTTTTTTTAATTTCACTACCAACAAAATTTTGTTTAACAGTAATTTTTAGTGTGATCTATAATATGCATATATAATTTTGTTTACCATATGGAGTGAACTTGTATATATATACTAGGGGTGTTCAACAAGTTCGTAGGATTCAATATAATGATTTTACGGAAGTAATTTTAATTTCTAAAAATTAGGTTTTAGAAAACCGATATCTTTTAAAATGTTCTCTTGAAAATGGACGACTTTTTCGCATATAAACTCATCCCAAGGAACATTTTTAATTGCTGGAACAGTTACAATTTGGAAGGGGTCTGGTTTGTTAAATTTGGAGCATAGAAAACCAATTCGAGGTCAAAGAGAATGAGTTTTGGCGGATGTTTATGTCGATGAATGAGGGGGTGCATTGTCGTGATGGAATGGATTATTTTACATTGTGTTCTGAGATGTTTTTTTTTACATCAATAGGATGGCATAAATTACCCAAAAGGTCAAAATAATAATCGTTGATAATTTTTCTTTTTTTTTCCTAATAAACATGAATATTATTTCATAGGAAATACCAAAAAACTGAAGCCGTGTGTTCGCCGGCTGATGGAATAAAGTTTTAACTTCTCGGGCGGTTTATCTCCTCTCTGGCCAACCACCATCTAGGTTGCTCTTTGCTAATAATTTGTTTACTAATAAAATGTTCAGGTCATCCGAGGTCAGAAATTAGTACGTTAATTAAGTTTGACACTACCAAATAAAAATACTTGTATTTCTAAAAAAACGTCGCTTTTATCTACGAATACATTGATATTGTAAGAAGGCAAACATATCTATGATAGCTACTGTATTTGCTGATAAAAAGTATGACGACAGAGTAGTAGATATTTTCAGTATCGGTGCATTACTCTATGACCAAAGGTAGGCCGTGTGTAGTATAAGTGTTGGTGCATTGAAAATGATATTTGAAAATGGCAATTTTATTATCAACTCCCGCTGATTGTTGTGGCCAACTGAGTAAATCAGCGTACAAATTCCTTAACAAATTCATGGATAAAAAATATTTTTATTTGTTATTTACATTGGGGTAGGGCACAGCTTTTCAGCCATCATGAACTGCACGCCACTGTTCGATATCACCCTGTAGTGGTGGGCGAAGCGGCTCGGTTTAGTGAGCCGGATCACTAAATCAGCTCTCTTTAAAGACAATCCACATGAAAACTGGACGAAAAAAGTATCGTATAAGAGCGTCTTAAGGGCGTCTTTAGGAGTGCCAAGGGAGCGAGGGACAGGGCATGGTGCGAGGGAACCCGAACCGTCGTTCAATCGGTACGGAACCGGTACACTACAAATAGCTGATTTAAACTAAACCGAGCCGCTTCGCCCACCACTATCACCCTGGTGAAAGACCACCAAAAATGTTGCATTAAATGACTTTAGCCGTGTTTGTTGATTAAATGTGAATAGTTATCTACCTTCATCCTTCCTTTTCCTCATCTCTTTGCCATCCCCACCCCAATCAATCTCACAACATACCCCTATTACGGATTCCATAGCGCACTAGCACCGGGCAGTCGGAATCATTTGGGAGTGGTGTGCAGGAATATAATTTTTAAAAAATTGTGTACCACAGCTTGACCATCTCTGCCATAGACAATCGGTGTTTTACGACATCACTTATCTCTCTATTTTGAAAATTATTGTCTGTGGTCTAATCCTGGACCGAAGGGTTTACTATTAATAATAACTGCAATTCGTAAAATACGAATGGGGTTTTGATATTTTAATTATTGATATTATTGCTCTCGTGAACCCGGGTTAAACTGTTATACCTCTTGAAGTCAACGACTGGAAACGTATCGGTTAGGTAGACATGGAATTATTTTAATGCTCCATTATTCGACTATGATGCCGCCATTACATATTTGATTACATTAAGTTCCAGATAAATGATTAAATCTTGTTCAAAAGATGCGTAATCACTTTGTGGCGTCATCATTCATCAAATAATCAGAATTATTTTGTGTAAACCAATGTTTTTAATATATAAATATCTATATAATATTGTTAATTCTGATGAGGAGAGCTATGCTTCTGAAACATGTATTATTATTTTTTTAATAGAGTTATGAAGTTGTGATTTCTTGCTTTTCGTTTTGGTGACATAATTGATTTGACAGCGAAAGTAATGCATTGTGATAACTATTACTATCTGTAAACAAAGAAACATACATTTGAAATTTTATTTCATTCTTTCAACATTTATTTTTCCAAAATGTATCTAAACAATTTATTTATTTATTATATTATATACGCCCTATATAGGCTTTTACATATTTAGTTGCAAAACATATCACAGTAGGTACATAGATAAAAGACTGAAAAAAATCATTTAGACTTTCACCAAAAAAATCAATGCTATGACTTGAGTTGACAAATCTCGACATTCTGGAGAAAAATTAAATTGGTGTCCATAATTAGTAGTGTTGTCTTAGGAATAATACTTATTATTTTGAAGCCTGCGGGAAGGGATATTGAACTGGATGAGTTGTAACAAAGCAGTTGATGATTTTGAATATGCATTTGCACAAAAGACTTTTCTACGTTTTTCTAAAGAAGAAATGTATTTATTATTTTCCATAGCAGGGATTGACTTAGCAGGGATGCCCGGGTTCTCAAGGTCTGGTTTGAAAGCATGGAAACAAAACAAAAACTAACCCGAAAACCTAATCTCACCTAAACCATTTTTTTAAAGTACTTAGGTTAGGTTAGATCAGGCTTTTGGGCTATTTTTTATTCGAACTATTAATGAGATTATATCACTTTTTAAAAGTGTGTCGATTTATACGTGTTTTGATTTATCCAGTCACCGCGTGGTGGACCGGATCCCTCTTGACATCTTCAACTGTACTCTCTCGACCCATCGCATCGCCTTACACCGCAGTGCGAGGGATGAGTTAATTCAATCGTCGCTCCTGGACACACTGACTCTTAGTTTCCAACTCGCCCTTCATACCCCTTTCCTTCCCAGTGAGGTGTGAGGAGATGGGTAATAGAAATATTGGGAAGCGCCTAGATATTCCAATCTGGTCACTAAGCATAGCTAAAGGAATGTATAGAAACATTTGTATTGTGAATAGTGCCTTCTCGCTAGGGTGATACTGAGAATGTCTTCAATTCTATTTGATTGCAGTGGTGTAATTTAATTTTGCAAAGCTATTGCTATCTGAAGTGACTGAAATGCAATTTGTTTTTTGTTCCTTTTAATTTTAATATTACATAAAAATAAAGTAATATTAAAATTAAAAAGCTATGACGGACAGAGAATAGAACTTGAAAGGAACCGATTAATAAGGAACTCTATTAAAAAAATGATGTCCCAAAAACTATATATTCACGTGGATCAACAAACGTCAATTCTGAATATATATAAATTATACGTAGAATATATAAATCGTTATTTAACAGTGAATAAAAACACCATCTCATCAAAACGCCCTGATTCGTTGGTGCCATTGGAACCACGTCAAGAGGTTGTTTGCGCCTAAATTATTTTTGATTTTTTTTATTATTTACCACGTCACGTGGTCACCGCTACTCACCGATCGGATTCCGGTAATTTCGGTGTGTTTAAACAAAAGCAAAATTTAGAAATTATTGTAAATATGAAGACGAAAATGATCGAAATATTTGTATTGAGTTACATAAAAAATATATAAATAACGTACTGGAAAAAATTTTCAATAAACCAAAAATTGCACTGATTGTCCATTTGATGGTTACCAAGTTATGTAGAGGTTGAAACACCCCATTAACGTACACTTTTTTGTTGTATTTAATATCGTACAACTGTTCTCAACCGTCTGGAGCCAGTGGGACTATGACATCCCCAATTAGGTTACGTTGAGGCTGAAGGCAGCGGGGAAGAGAAGGTGATTAAAAGGGGAAACCCTTGGGTAGATAGATCTGGTTATGGTTAAGTCATATAGGTATTAATGAGGACGGAATATATTACTTAGTTTAATGTCATTTTCGGTTATTTTAATACATAATATTCAATGAATATGGAAGCGACCGCAGGAGCACTATTAATATGTTTATTTGCCGGCAACCAGGGAGGAATGATTATCTTTCCACTAGCTCCAATGATTTCTAATTTGGTTCTCTGTCATTAGATGACGCGTCGCCAGTAGCGAGCATCTACCCTGGTGCTGCTGTATTCGGTCACCACAGTCATTTCAAGTAACGTTTCGATTCTGAATAGTGGTCTTTCACCGGGGCTATGCTGAGAATATCTTAGTGTGCATATGGCGAAGGTGTGGACAGCAAATGACTTCAATAAGTGATTTTAATTACTAAACACTTTCTAACAGCGATTTAGTGCGAATAACATATTATGTATTGGGAATCCGCACCCCGTGAGTGCAGCACTGATAATTTAATTTGGGTGTAGCCAAATCGACTTGCTAATAACAATTTTAGGGTTCCCGCCCCTCCCCTAACTTGCTACCAGTGTTGGAAACGTAATATATTGTAAGATAAGATATTGTTCAATAAAATAAGCTGTATGATATCCATTTTGATATTAAATAACGTCAATTTCAATTAAAAAAAAAAAAATCTCAAGCGGTTACTCTGGAGACTTCCAATTTGAACAGCTGAAAAAATAATTGAGTTACTACCACTGGCATCAGAATTAATAGACTTGCCCTATGTACGATTTCGACGGCTGTAGGCAAAGGTCATGTGATACCCATTTTGGCACCAGCTTAGTTCACAGCAGTCCACGTTTGTTTTACGTGATTTTGACTGAGGTAAGTAAATCACAAAGAATTTATAAAAAGGGTCAAACTAAATACTTAACAAAATATTTGGTTTTTTCCCCTTGCGTGTAAGGGAGTCTCTGTGTATTATTTGCTCTGTTGTTACAACGTTTTTCCTGTCAAACTGTCACATTTCGTAGTCAAGCATAACCTCAAATCTGAATAAGACTCCAATGATTTTTTTGTTGTTGGAATAAGAAATAAATTTTAACAGTTACGTAACTTATAAACACTGAAGAGATAAACCGACAAGGGGATATTGTGGGTATGTCTGTGTGGCTGAACTAAGCTTAAGCATTTCAGGCAGTGGATTATGTCAATCTAGAATCTAATGGTTTTCCCTTTTGAATCACTCTTCATAATTTTAAAATATAAAAATATCGATAACTGAGCAGGAAATATCTAAAAATGCCTGCCCCGTCATCCTTATTTAGACACTCCCCATCGGTTGCTCACGTTTTAGCTACCTTGCATTATTTAATTAAATAACATCTTACCCCGGGTAAAAATCTAATTACGGTAGCTGAGTTAGTAGCCCCATCACTACGGCCGAACTCTTCAGTTGGGAGGTAGGTACCGCGGTTCCTAATTGGCCCGAGGAATTTCAACTATTCGCTCCTCGGCGCGTGCTTTTTTGAACATTCGAATATTTATTATTTAAGTTAGTTACTTTTATGAACACATTTCGCTCGAATATTTTATAGAATGTAAATTTGTTGAGTTTTCTTTGGAATGTTTTATTTTTCGGTGATTTGTGTTAAAGTTGGTGAATAATTTATTTTATTTTTTATATAAATACCGCACAAGAGTGCTTGAAGTGTTATTTGAATAATATATGCGTACTGCACGAGTCTGAATTAGCAAACCTTCAAAATGAAACTTTTTATAATAAAAAAATGCGTATAAACTGCCATACGATCTAAGATTGATTAAAGACTCGACAGAATTCGGGTCAAAACTCAAAACTCATCTCTTCGGACAGTCATATCCATGAATGGTTCAGTTACCTAATAAACAAATAATTTTATTATTCGTAAATGTAAATAATTATTATCAAAAAATTTCAAATAAAATTATGTTTCAAATGAGCACCTACTCTTCTTTTGTCAATAACCTTCTAATGTATATAATACCAATGACAAATAGGATTTAAACAGTAATTTCAATGTCATGCAATGTGCAGTGTTTTCTAATATATGTGTCCTGTGCGTGCAGCCATCATTAGTTAAGTCATACCATCTCAGCCCAAAACATTGTAATTTGATTAAGTTTTAATATGGAGTGCCCTACCAGGTAAGTATGTTTTCTGAATATGTACATAATAAGATTAACCCTAGCAAGTAGTATTTGTACAGCGCTTTTGAGGTGATTTTTCACAAAAACGGCGCTATAAAAATCGTCCAAGTATTATTATTATTATTTGCTAAAAAAATATTGACATAATGCAAACAACAACATAAAATTAAAAAAGTATTTTTCATTTCCCACCATTTTCAAGAGATCGTCAATTAACGACCATAGACAAAAATGTTCCTAAATGCAACTAAAAAGCGCCACGCGTTGAAACATTGAACTACAAAGTAATTACTTGTGTTTGTACGGAATACCAATAAAATTCCGCAATCTACAACACTCGTTGATGTTAATTGTAGGTATTTACGTATTTAAAAAATCAATTAATTAAAATTGTATATAATCAAATAGTGTTTACGAGAGAGTTAGGAAAACGATTAAACCATTTTAATTCGACTTTGAAAAGGGGTTACCAATTTGATTGAATTAAAATGTTTAAAATTGGTAAATTAATGAAAAAATCTCGTCTGTTTCAAGGTGTTGTTTGATTAGGTGATAGCTACCTGATAATTACCATGTTCGGTAGCTTGAACCCGAAGGTTATTCAGACTTTTTTTTTCGTTATTTGATCTTGCCTCCCGTGGTTTTCGAGTATATGCCTGTGTTCGCCCAGCGGGCGCCTGACACGCGTCTATTGGATGTTATTCCGAGAGTTTCAGTAGTCATTTGCAGGCGGCGAAGACATTTACTGTAAAAATTTTCAATAAGGAACTCTAGTTAAAAATGTAATGGATTTAAAAATATGTATTCATATAGATCAGCAAACGCTGATTCTGAATACATAACTGTTATTTTATATAATTATACGTAGAATTTGTAAATCGGTATTAAAAAGTAAATAAAAAATCATCTCATCGAAAACAATTAAATTTTCTGTTCTTGGATTAGTATGGAAATTTTTATTTTTCGATTTTGTTTTGTATTTTAAATACGTATTTTTTGAGTTTTGGCAAATTTTAATTTAATTTGGGTTACTTTAAGCTCAATAATTGTTGTTAAATCTAAAAAAAAAATGTTATTCGTAGAATAAATTGGAGGAAACTAATTATTAATTCACATATAATGATAATGTTGATTCCCAATACTGTTATTATTCTTTGAGTTAAAGTTTCTAAAAGTGTAAATAATTTTCTTACTTATGTTTATTTTTATAGTTTTATATGAATAGAATATAAAATGATGTACGGTAAAGCTCATCATTGTTTTGACATTTGACATTCTAACCTTAAAACTGATCAAAACTGACCGGCCATAGATTTGAAGCGTTTTGGCAGGCTTTTGAAAAATTGGAACTTTGAAAATTGTTTTAACTATGAAAACTAACTTAAAAAAAAAAAAAACGAAATCTAATGATATTTAAATATGAACGTCATTAAATATAAAAAATAATCCTTATTATAGAACATTCATATGCAGGCGGACTTCGACTTTCGGAAATGATTGGTTCCTGAAAATGTGTGCGAAAGTTAAATGTTCGAAAGTAGAGGGATGTAAAAAAAAACAGCAAAAATTGTACTTTAAAAATTTTATTTATCAAAAATTACTAACTAAGTACATATTAAATAAAAATTATAATCTCTTAATAAACTTGTCAAAGGGTTAGTTGTATTTGACTTTGTACTTTTTTCTTTTCTTCATAGAGAGTTCTGTAACATGCAGTACTATTATGGGTCGCCCTACGCATTTGAGATATGCGTTCTCCATTGGGATCACATTCTTCCATAATATGCAAAAATGTCTCGAGATGTGTAAAAGCTTCGTTCACGTTTTTAATTGTTAAGGTTTTGATGATTTCTTCTGGTTCTTCTTCCTCACGTTCAATTTGTATACTATTTTCGTTCTCTTGTTTATGACCAGGGGCAACTGATTCGTCCTTTGATAAGAAAGTACGATTAGGCACCTTCGTCTGGGGCCTAGGAGTAAAAAGGTCTTATAAAAATGATTAATTTTTCTTTAAAATCGGTATAAATTGGGTAGGTAAAAAAAGTTGATATAATAAAGTAAAACTAAAAAATTTTATTACTATGGCAACACCAAGATAAAATAACTATCTTTAAAATTTGTTCTTTATTTAAAAAAAAATCACATTCGAGTTTGACAGTTCGTTTTAAAGAAACAAGGAAAACGACCTAACTGGGTAATTTGATACATACATTTCAGAAATACAAATGTAATTTTCTTTCCTGGAGAGCATTAACATGTATAATTGTCTTAGAAATATTTCCGTTCGGAAAGTACCACTAAATTTAGACTTTTTAATTTTAGATTGTTTGGTTAAAAAAAATGCACTTGCACCGTCGTACTTTTTAAATTTTACTTTCATTTTCCTATGTTGGTGTGGTCATTTAAAACCATTTAAACGATCGCAGCGCCTTTAATTTCTGTCTACTATTAAATGTCAGACAATACAGTTCTAGGGATGTTCTGTTCATTGTACGTGAGGTTGTCAAGGATCGCCACAAACCTTGTTCAAAGGCACATTAAGATAATTTGAAATTATCTCATCAACTAACAATCTTCTGCAACACGAATTACATAAACCCGACTTGATCCTGCCAGTAAACATTCCTTAATAACATCTGCATGTGCAGAACGCAAAACACAAAACGAAAATGAACCCGCGATGCGGCACAGAGCGCAGAATAAAACTGCACGTGTATTATAATCGTCCATCGCTTATTAATTTAGTAGCGATTCGTTTTCGCCTGAACCCCCTGGGCGATACAGTCTTGCAACAATAATAACGATGAGGAGCGGGGTCCGCGGGCCGCCATCTTGTCCCAGCGCGGGAAATCGTGATGGCCGCGAGGGCGAGACTGGCGGTGGAAAATGGAAGCTATTCTGACAGATGAGGCCAACCAACTTGGCGGACTTGTAAACAATACAAACGGATGAGTTCAAACAACCTTTTTTAGGTTATGAGGGAGGTATAGATTTAAAATAAAAATAACATATTCATCGGCTTACTGTACTGAACTGCTGCTTTTTATTCACAATATAATAGGACGGAACAGTATATGGCACAATACTTCCAATTGACTGAAACCAGTGGAACTTTGGATTCCCTTGTTGAGGTACGTTGTAAAGGTGCGGAAGGAGATAGGGAAGAGTCAAGTTTGGAAGTACCTGAATTTTAATGATCTTTTAAATATGCAAATAATGGTACAATACTGATGGACATGACGAAGACCAAGGATCTGAGAGTGGCGTTAGACCCGAAATTACTTTTTGACCGCCATATCAAGTACATTGTTGTAAAAGCTTCTAAGGTACTTGTCTGTGTACTGAGAATCTACTCATTTAAATAAAGTAAACACAATGAAAATGCCGTGCTTCGCGTATATACGCAGTTCTATGGAGTATCCTCTCAAGTCTGGAATTCCAGGTATATATCACACACAGAAAGGATTAAGAAAGTGAAATATCGTTTTCTACGATACCTCGATTTTCGGGGCTATCATCCCCACTTGAATCATTAGGAGTCAGCCGCGTTTTTCGGGATTTCATCACAGGAAAACAGTAGAAATTCTGCGGACGTACTATTTTTACAAAATATATCCACCTCTGTGATAGATTGCCTTTAAACGAATTCAATGAGTGCGCATCAGACAAAACCACAAACTAAGCATCTCTCAATTTATTCATCGTGCTTCACACATTTTTAACACTTCATATAGTGAGTTCGACGTATTTAACTTTGCACCTCACAACTTCAAATCTAAAATCAGTAAATAACATTCACACATTACATATGACTCTACACAGACTAGATCTATTCCCTTCCCCTCTTTCCACCATTCCATTCCCTTTTTGTAAATGAATAATTCAGACACCAGAGAGAACACCTATTATTGGTTCAGTTTTTTGTTTAATATATATTTACCATAGTTCATAAATATTCTTAACCGTTGGTTTAATAAATAAAAAATCTTCAAATCTGGACACCAAATCAGGTTAAAAACATTTCAAGCCACAATTCAATTCTGAATTATGACCTTTCACCAGTGATACTGAGAGCTAACTAACGAAGTAACTAACCATCACTCCGTTTCGCCGCAGGGGTGGGCAGAGAGGACTGACCGTCAAACAATTAGATTTGGCATACGCTTCTTGCTTCATTCACATTCATACAACATCTCGTACACTCTCTTCTGTTATTCCGACTTCTGACATGGCCCGACTCAAGTAGTTGATTCATTTGACGTCCCTGGCTTCTTCTTCTGTTCACATTCGCGTCATATATTTTCTTTATAGAAAGTATATCTATGTACTTACCTGTTGCAAGTGAATACTGCAGAACGAACAATGCAGTTCGCTAAAGGTGACGCGTTAACGAATGAGAGAATCGTTTTAGAATCCGCTATCATGACCAGGACGAGCCGAGTCAGCTGAAGGAGGACCATTCCTTTCCCGATTGTCAACGATTTAACATCCCGACTATAATAATGTTAATAATCATGTTTAAACATTGTAATTAAATATCGTATTGATAAATCCTATAAGTGATTGAGAACCACTATTGTTAATTGATCATACATTAGAATCTATATAATCATAGACTGCACGGAATAGAACTGGAGCAGAACATGGAAAGACTGAGGTCTGGAGGCGAATGGCAAGTGGCGAGTCGCAGCCAGTGGAGACTAAATCCCACCCTGAGATGCAGCCACGTGATGATGATGATACTGGCAAGCCACAGTGCATCTTTTTCACGAAAATAGCAGAAGTAATAATGTTCACAACTCCTGCCTACGCGCGATTTCTTAAATTATTTGTTCCAGGTACCTTCATCGGGATTAATGCTGGCCACTTACCGAACGACACGTTGGTACCTGTACAGATAATACGGCTTTACCGGGAGGATTATGCAGCACAGCCAACGACGACTAAGCAGAATCAATACGACACACTGAGCTTTCGACATTATGTAATCAATATCGCTAGAACGCTCGGTTTTGTTTTATATCGATAATTTTATCAATGTCGGAGAATGGTCCTACGCTGGCAACATTGATATAATTTATCTGTTGAGTAGACAAGTTTTTGTCATTTTAAAACGTCAAATTCGTCATTTTTGACTAATTGTCATTAGCCATTAAATATATAGGGTAAATGCCGAAACTTCGTTTCTCCAAGTTAAAATCTCTCTCCGTCGTCATGTTTATCGATTTGCAGATATGTAGCGAACTGGTTCGACAAATAACAATATTTTAGTCGACCTTAAATGTCAAATATCAAGGGCGATTTGCGGAAGTGTTATAAAATATTGACTCATTATAGATATTGTTTACAAAAATCTGTATGGTGTTCATTTTGATCATATTTAAGCGTTCGTGTCCTGTCTCTTTTTGGACTACTTCGGGAAAACCTTTCTCGTATCAAGTGTCGACTAATTACCGATATTGTTGATGCAACACCTTTATGTTTAAAAGTTCAAGGCAATCGTTCGAGAGACCCTATCCTTGACTACTACTTCGGAAAACACTTAGAAAGTTGCGACTAATTACCAATGTTGTCGGAAAAACACTTTAATGGCATCAATGTCGCTAATTCTAGGCATTAGCGCGAGGAACCTTATCTTGACGCTTACTGCTACAGAAAAAAAAATCTATTTTCGCGTTAGGAAATGTCGATTAATTACCGATGTTGTTGATAAAAATCATTATCGTGTCAATATTGATAATACTAAGGGATTTGCACCAGGACCTTGTCCTTCACTGACTACATTGGGAAAACTCTTCTAACTTTAGCAAGTGTCGACTAATTACCGATGTTGTTGATGAAAACCGTTATCGTGTCAATGTTGATAATTTTGAGGCGTTCGTGCCAGGGACCCCGTGTCTTCATTGCCAACTGCGGGAAACTCTTCCCGCGGGTTATTTTTTATCGTGCTGACAGAAACATAATCCTCTCACGTGTAAGTCTCAGGACTTGCTTCCCCAGAAATACTTGTGTGTGAATTGCTACATTGGTAATTTCCTGAAATTGCTACGTGAAAATTACTCTAACAACGTGAAAATAATTCGATGTATGCATGCTCCGCCCAAGGCGAAGACACGAGGTAAAAATTGGCGGAGTTTGGTACGTATACGAACAAATGGACTGGTTCAAAAACACCTGTTAATAAGACAGTTTAACTTCCTAATGAAGAATGGGTAAGTCTGAATATAAACAGTTTAATGGTTGTCTTTTACCGGTTCTGTTTTTATGTTAACTTCTCAGAGAAAGCTGTGTCACTTTTAAGTTTCTCAATTAAGTTGCGTCTATTTAAGATTTTTTATGTTTTTAATGATTCAGTGGCTAAGATCCTAGAGTACGAATCAAAATGTAGCGGGTTTCTAATCCCGGTGTGCACAAATATATTATTTTTATTCAATTTATATTGAAATAATTTATAGGAGCTTACAAACTTCATTATAATATTATTTTAATCATTGAAGCTAATATTAACGATTTTGAAATGAAATATGAAACAGAAAAGACAGAGAGTAAAAAGGAATCGGTCTATCCGGGAACAGTGCTCCTATCCAACTGAGCTAACACCACCTTATTGATTTCCGTCAATTTTATCGAAATCGTACCTCATTTTAAAAATTATTGTTAACGCCATCATAAATGATTTTTTTAATTTTATTTTATATAGACACACTTTAAGACATATTCTAGGGTTATAAATACCCTGACAACATTTGAAAATCTCCTTACCATTACAGAAAGCGGAAGATGTTTCTTGTGTCGTGGTGGAGGGCTTAGCCAGTCGAGGAATTGAACTGACGAAACCTGTGTAGGAGGGACCCAGATGCGTTGCCAACTCAGCCACTGTGACCAGTCTAGATTTAAAAAAATAGGGTAGAATCTTGCATTCGATATAGAAAGATAGCAGCCAAAAATGAAACGAATGGTTCTTCAAATGTCAACGGTGTACTAATGTTGGGCTTGCGTTTGGCGTGTTTTTTCCCGACTGTGCATCGGGGCCGAAGGGATCAATGGCGCTAGTTCCTCAGAGCTCTTCAATTGAAATACCGGTATAACTAGGACGTCATTCCCACCTGACGTCTGTGCTCCAAAGATTTGCAATCCGTTTGTTATGATAGGTGAATCTATCAAACGGAACGCCCGTTTCTGGCAAGCCTTTAACTAATTATTACACGGTTATTCGTGGTGTCTTTTAAGTCTCTCGAAAATCATGCGACTAATACATAATAATATGTTAATAAAGGAAATTTAAAGAAATTTACAGTAATTCAGTGGAATTTTCTTGCATTTTCAGTAATTAACTGTATTTTAGGGTAATCTTAGGAAATTAATATTAATCCACCGTAATTATTCTGCACATTAGTGTATTCATTTAATTTTACAGTAAATAACCGATGGCAAGTATAAACTAAATGAAGTTAACCGTTAATCGGCGTAATTATTCACTGTTTTCTGTAAATTACTGTATTATCGATAACCTAAGGAAGTTAACCGTAATCCACGGTATTTCTTCTGAGAGGTATGAAAATCATTTGATTTCACTGTAATTCACCGGTCATCATGACAATGTAATTGATGTTTACGGTTATTCATGGTGTCGTATACGTCTCTCAAAAATCGTATGTAATATTCGTAATGAACGGTTAATAAAATGGGTATAAAGAAATTTACGGAAATTCAGTGGATTTTTCTTGGATTTTCAGTAATTCACTGTATTTTACGGTATTATAAAGAAATTAATATTAATCCACCGTAATTATTTTGCAACTTAGTGTATTCATTTCAATTTACAGTAAATAACCGATAGAAATTATAAATTAAATGAAGTTAATCGTAAATCGACGTAATTTTGCAGTAATTTCTATAATTTACTGTATTTTATGTTAATCTTAAGAAGATAACCGTAATCCACTGTGTTTCTTCTTAGAGGTAGGAAAATCATTTGATTTCACTGTAATTCACTGGTAATCATGATAATCTTACTAATGTTTACGGTATGCAGGGACACTTGAGGGTTTATAATCATATATAACCCTAGATTCGTTGAACTAAAAAAATAGATTCCTTGACGTTCACCCCAAGGAGTAACCATCGGTTACATATACCGGGATGGGAAAGTGGTGGGTAACCTTAACCGGCCTTTAACTCTTTTCAAATAAAACTTTAATTTTATTACATTACATTAATAAGTGACATTATTGAGGTTACAATTAGATCCGCAAATGATTTCATACGAATTGATCAATAGAATCTCTCCACTATTTCGGTTCCTAAACATTTTATTATGGTGTTTCTTGTTAATATCGTTATCCCAGTGTTGATCCACTGTAAATCCGGATCGATTATTCTCACCAAATACATAAAAAAAGAGATAATAACCTATTAATAACATGAAAGATACACGTTTTTTTTGTGTCTTTTTTCGCTCTAAACTGAGTTTAAACTGGGACTTTGTCACGTTTTCGTTAGACGTTGTTTGACGTTTAGAACGTTCCCGCCCAGGCGCGTCCCAAACCTTTTTCAGAACCTTTTCCGAATTCAAATTCGACAGGGTGTTCAGAATGTTGTTTAACTTCCGGAAAATTTTATTATTTTGTCGAAAATACTTACTATTTTCTTGTATACAATAAGTGGGGCAAGAGGCGAGTTAGACGTGCCGCCAATTGAAGTAAAACAGCAAATAAGTAAAAATGTTCAACTTGTTTACAAAACCCGAATATTTTGTTTGACCCCTTCATAAATGTTTTATAATTTACTTACCACTTAGAATCACGCGAAACAAACAGAGACGTCAGTGATCTAGGCTTGTGCCAAAATGGGTGTCACATGATCTTTGCCTTCAGCCGTCGAAATGGTACAGTAGGGAAACTCTATTCATTCTGACGTCAGTTTGTTTGTTTTTTTTTTCTTTCTATTGTTTTATTCATATTTTATGGGTCTCCTTTATTAGGTTTTTAAGGCGTTGTTAACATGAAAATAATTAATGTTTCATATGAAGCAATCAATACGTTATAATTGAATAAAAGTGTTTATTTTGACAGCCGACAATTTTGGCCAAAAAATCGTTTGAAACCGAGCGTTCTCAGCGTTTGCCGCGCCGTGCGCCAGCCGAGTCTAATTTTGTAATTACCGACTTGTTCTTTGCAAAATAATATTTTGTAAGTGGTACCGTCTTACCAGATGATGTGTTTATGTATTTGTGGAATTTTGCAATAAAACTGATGTTCTGCTAACGTTTTGAAAAAAGTCACGGATTGCCTTTTTTCACAAAATCTACAAATGAATGACAGTACCGGCGTATTCGACATGAAGTTAACAGTGTTCCATTGAATGGATTTTGAAGCTTGTCAAAACTAACGATATATTACGTGTCATGTATGTAAATGGAATTCTCAGCACGGGAAAACCCAGTGAGGATGTCATTATTTTTTTAACTTGTCATTAAAAAAGAAAGTTTTTAAACATTTATTATCTATCTATATGTATAAAAAAGAATGTTTGTCTGTATATCTGTAATCAATTTTTTTGAAAATTACTCTACCGATTTCGCTGAAAATAGAACAGTTTGTTTTTATTCTATTCGACAGGAAGGTTTAAAGAGCGATTTGAATGAAACCAAATATGTAAAACTGTTGCCATAACGTTTTAAAATTAGTTTCTAAACCTGTTATGTTGTATTAAGATTAACCCATAGATATACCATTCTGGTTAGCCATAGATTACATATTCAAAAGAAGAAGGTGAGTGAGGGTAGAATATTTTCAAAATCGAAAACGCAAGTAGGGACTTAAAAGATCTTTGTTATTTTATTTTTTATTTTTTTATATGAATACCGCACAAGAGTCCCAACTGCTCCCAACCGTCTGGAGCCAGTGAGACTATGGCATTCCCATTTGGGGAATGTTGTGAGGCTGAAGGTATTGGGGATGGGAAGGATAAGGGGAAGAGGAAGGTGGGGAAATACCTGGCTATTCAGATCTGGTCACCAAACACCATTTCCAAAAGCCATTTCAAGCAACGTTTCAATTCTGAATGGTGGTCTTTCACCAGGGCGATATTGAGAGTATCTTCCACTCTGTTATCTTTATCTTATCTTTAAAGTTATTTGAAAAAAAAACAAATGTTTGGAATGAAATAAAATTTTCAAATGAATTTTTCTTTGTTTCTCTGTTTAGAGATATTAATAGTTGTCACAAGGCAATACTCTCACTGTCAAATCATTTATGGCACCCAAAAGACAAGCAAGAATTCGCAACTTCATAACGTTATGAAAAATAAAAAAAATAAATCCCGAGGAAGGCCGGGTACACATAAGCTAACTAAAATATATTACCCGTCTCAGAAAAGATATCGTCTAGAGAGACGGGTGTAGTACGTGTATCTGTATCGACGTACATTCTAATAAACGCCCGCGTTGCCGGCAATGAAAAAAATGAAATATATTTGGAACGTATGATTTTAGTCAAAAAATAGCAAAATTTGCCCGGAAATTCAGAATTTCACTTTAATCCTGTGAAAATGGCAAATTTAGCGTTATTCGAGTAAAAATGAAAAAAATTGTGCAAAAATTCACGTTACCGCAAACGCGAATTTTTCGGGTCCCTATCCGTGGCTTCTGCTAATAAAAAAAATTAGAATCCTAATCACCCTGTACTCGTAAACAACGGGCACAGGTCAAGGTATTTTGGAGCAATGCTGTGCAGTGCTGTGTCTGTCTATGGTTGCTCGAGAAAGGCAAAACCTTTGGGACTCGAGTGAAACTAAAATTATAATTACAAAGCGGTACGGGTACGGCCAAAGCTTTCGGATTTCGGAGTATGCCCTTTTCTTTGCGTTTTTTTAGCCACGAGTCAGTTAGTCGGCCCAGTTTCTCGGTCTAGGGGTGTACCCATAAATGCAAAAAAACGCTGTTATGTTTTTAATTTAAATCAATTTTTTTTTTATTAAAATAATTTTATCTACCACGGGTTTGGGGACTGGATAAATCAACACACGTATGATTCGGCACACTTATATGAAAAAAGTAGCCTGAAGACCTAATTCTACCTAACCTAATTAAAAAAAATATATAAAGATTCGTCGATATTCCTGTCTTTGGTGCAATACTTATCAAAAACGAAAATATGTTTAAAAAAATTTAAAAACGAAGCAAAATATTGAGAATTTTACAATTTTTTTTATATTCCCCATTATGTTTTATTTTTTTTACTTTTTGTAGAACCGGTTCCTTAAGTAACTGGATAAATAACCGCTTCCTCATCGGTGTCCGGTAACTGGAATCGCAGTAACAACTCATTTCAGATGTGAACCACCTCTAAAAAATTATTGATCTATTAAAAAAAGAAAATTTGTGTTTAATTCGTAAAAATCCATTAAATATCTACTCCATGAATATATACCTAAGGAGACTGTAGGAGTAATGTTAAGTTAAGAATATGTAAATAGAAGAGGCATATAAATAGAAAATATATGTGAACAGAATATGATAGGAGCACTGTGGTAATTCCACTGAATGGAGTTAGTTAATCATTATTCTTAAGTTCATTATATTAAGCGCACTTGCAGTGATCACTAGCGCCGTTTAGTGACTAAATCACATCAAATGCGTTTTACATCTTGCTAAAGTTTGCAGCCCTTTTTAAATAGATATGATTTTAGAATTTTCTTAAAGGGTTCGAAATTGCTTTCAGACATCAAACCAAATTGAATTATTATTATTATTAATACAAAAATTGAGGGCGCTTTTAACCTTTGGAACACGGAGCTTCTATGGTATATTTATTCCGTCGTGTGTCGAGGGTAAATCTGGGCGCGGCCCGCCATGCGCCGGTTTAGTCTATTTTCGTAATAACTTGTTTTATGCAAAGATATTTTTTTAAATTGTTCCGTCTTATCAGATAATGAATTCATATTTTTATAAAAATTGTGTATATCTATCATTTGAAGTTTCCCCAGAATAGCTACTTGTATTCAGATAAAAAGAATCTCTCTAAAAAAAATTACAATTAAAATTAAATACGAAAATATTCGCTAAGTTTTATTATATTTTCATAAAGATAAATATAGGTAAAAACAATAAATTAAAAAAAAAAACTAATTTACTTACATTTTAGAAGATTTTATAGATTAAAACGCAAATAAACTGCGCGTCAAGGAATGATGTAATATTTGAAACTTGTGATTTTTTGTTATAAATCCCAGACGAGTGAAAAAAAACGAAAAACATGAATTGTTATCTGATTTTTTATTTTATTGGCAAAATAAATATGATTTAACTTAGTAAGCTACGAATATTTTTTGAAGTCGAAAATCAGACAAAAAGAAAGTACGTTTTTTGCGTTATCAATCGGACACGTTGGCGTTCAACGGATACAAATTTTGCGTTATCTATCGGACACGCTGGTTCACCGGAGGGAGAGTTGGAGAGGGCCGTGTAATCGGAGTCGGTCAATGGAGAAATGTCCCGAGCTTGTGCGGGTAGCGTTTATTTATTTAGACATACACAGAACATTTTATTAGGTTAAAATTAACATTGTTAAAACACCTATTACGTATCTCCATACAATATCTTTTGTCTGGGGTGAGAGAATGATGCTTAACTCATATATGTGTGACTAATAATAATAAAAAGAAAGAAAGGATATGGAGAGATGATGTGGAGAAGTTATGAAATCCACTTAAAAAAAAAATAAGTGTAGTTTCAAATTAATTTACATCACGCTGCTCTATAATTTAATAAATTTATTTTGTGTGTTAGTAAAGAATTGTGAAAAATGTCTATTGTGGGTGATGAGTTCTTTGCTGCATTAGTGTTCGGTTCTACACGAAGAAGCGTAGTGTGTCTGGTATGCCTTGTTGAAACATTTAAACCAACGAGGGATAGCAATGATGCCAACATATGGCTAGTGAATAATATACATATATTTATAATAGATATAAGTCTATGTTAGCTGAGAGTGGTGATTACGCTTGAGCCATGTTATCCCTTAAGTTATAATCAGTGTTGAAACCTTATGTATGCTGGATATTATCATTATTATTTACTTATTTTTATTTACTAATTACTATTTACTTCCTTTTACTTACTTATTACTACTTACTTATTACTATTTACTTTTAAAAAAATACCTTCATATTATTTACTTATTACTATTTAAATAATTTTATTTCCTTATTATTATTTATTTATTTTTATTATTATGTACTTATTACTATTTGCTTAATATTATATGAGTATTATCATATGCTTATTACTATTTACTGATAATTATTTAATTATTATTATTTAATTTTTATCATTTATTTACAATTATGTACTTATTTTTATTCATGCATTCACTTATTATTACTTACTGATCATCTCAACTCACGATTGTCCTAGTGAGATGAGTGGCTAATGTTTTTGGTTATACTCGTATATATAAATTTAAGAATAAATAAATAAAAATACTAAACTTCCATTATTCATAAATGTATTTTGTTGAAAACAACACCCCTAAACACCGTCTTTCGTTATTGTTTTTTAATGAAAAAAATTACGTAGGTACACTTTTCGAGGTGGGCAGGTACCCATTTAAGGGTATTGTTTACGAAGAAAGCGTGCTCGGTTGATATGTAGGGACGGGCCGGCCCTTCGGTCATCGGGACATCGTAAAAACTAAAGGGTTTGCTTTAGAGGCTCTCAAATAAGCACAGTTTTATCATTAGCCCCGGTGCTCTATCGACCTTTAATTTGATTACCTGCCATAAAGGTGGGATTGGATGATTGGCCAAATGATCACCTTAATTTAAGTGTTATTTGATGGTTTGCAACAGATTGATAGCAGCGAGACTCTTGGGCAATTTTTTTTTTTTTTTATGTAAACACCGCACAAGTGCCCCAGCTGCCTGAATCCAGTAGGACTAAAGTATCTCTAAATGTGGGATGTCGTGAGGTTACATTACGAAATTGTTAACAAATCACCCAATGAGAGTAAGTAAATAAAACAATTCTCATTAGCTAAGTTGGTTAAGCGGTTGCCCCGGATAGGGAGAGGTCCTGGGTTCATTTTATTTTCTGTCGTTTTTTTTTCCGTTTTCATGTTTTAGTTAGGTTATGTTAATATTATTTTCTACAATGATTAAATTAAAGAAATTTGTTTTATTTGTTAAATTAAGGTTCACCAAGTTTTAGCTACATATAACGAACGGTATAACAATTGTGTCTGCTATCTTTGTACTTGAACCGACGAAAGCAGGTAAATAATATTCAAGGACAGAGGTTTGTATTGAAACCGTAATTCATAAATGAATTAAAAATTACTTTGTAATCACCACTTTATTAATATATACATAACTACATGTTTCGAAAGCGTAGATGTCATATATTTTATGTCCTAAAGATGATTCAGTCGAATCGAAACTAGTCTAAAGTAATAGACGGCCTCCATGGTAGAGGGGTAAGGCTCTCGAATACGAATCCGAAGGTCGCTGGTTCAAATCCTGGAGTGTGCAACTAAATTTTATTAAATTAATTTGTCTTGTTTCCAATTAATTAATTAAAAATAATATATAGTATATGTGCACACGTTCCAGAGTGGAAGATACTTTCAGTATCGTCCTGGTGAAAGACCATAATTCAGAATTGAAACGTTGCTTGAAATAGCTTTTAGCCGTGTTTAGTGACCAGATCTGAATAGCCAGGTATTTCCCCACTTTCCTGTTCCCCTCCACACTACCATTAACCTCACAACATTCCCCAATTGGGGATGCCATAGTTCCACTGGCTCCAGACGGTAGAGAGAAGTTGGGATTCTTGTGCTTTATTCACATTAAAAAAAGTCGACGTATTTATACCAAAATAAAAATGGTTTCTAACAATGTGCCTTTTCATTTAATTCAACATTAATATTAACCACCCTCTAAGAAACCCCGAAATTTTCATTTTATTACCAGAAAAACTGACTTAACCTTCTGCCAACCTCTTGTGCGAATGTGTCGAATATACAACATCCACTGTAGTGGCAGGATTCCAAACACATTTGACGATAACCTCCATAACTTTACAAAATTTCACCAATCACTTATTTTCATTTAACTTCACTTGATCTGAACATTGTCTTTTCTCGTTACTTTAGATGTTTGTCATTGAATTTTTGTATTCATATTGTTGTATACCGTTATTACACGGTTGGCACTTATGCTTTTCTTATTTCTTTGTATTTTTTTTAGTGTCTGTGGGTGGGTGTGTTTGGTAAACAAATCTATAATTTTATTCCGAGCTAAATGAAATTTTACATAATTGACCGTCAAAATAAGACGAAGGTCGCTGTCTATAACATATTTAGAAAAACCACCCTCATCCCCCTTTCCCACCCTTTAAAAGCAGAATTCTAACACTTTTTGATGAAATTTTGCACACTAGACGTTTAAAATAAGAGGGAAATTACCGGGTAGGGGTAGGGGTAGGGGCAACACATCACAACCTTGAAACTTTACTCCAAACTATTAATACTCCCGGGAAACGGTTAGCTAGCAGTTTATAAGTAATACTTCGAAGTCAAAGGTATTAAAAAAAATGTTAACAAAAATTCTGAATGCTTTAGTAATCCTTCCTGAACCGAAATTTGTTTAACCTTCTCATGCAAGATGCCCATTGTTGGTATAACATTTATGGTAGCAAACATTGAAAATGTATGCCATAAAAGTGTGGGTGAAACCTCGGATGGAAATCCTGTACCGGATCCACATTACAAACAGAATAATATCTCAATCGTCTTCACTTTTATAGGATACAGTACATGTTTATTGTGTACCACCATGAATTTTATGCTAACAATGAGTCTCTTGTATGATGATGGGGTTGTTTTACGATTCAGAATGGATTTTTGAAGCATTCAAAATTTGTACATAAATTTTCAATCGTGTTTCTAAAAATGTAGGAATTTTTTAGTAGACATTTAAAAGTAGAGAAAAATTGAGGGTGCCGGGATAGTTTAAAAGGTTGTAAATAACAACACCAAGGTGGCTCATATATATATATATATATATATATATATATATTTTTTTATATGAATACTGCACAAGAGTCCCAACTGCTCCCAACCATCTGGAGCCAGTGAGAATATGGCATCCCCAATTGGTGAATGTTGTGAAGCTGAAGGTATTGTGGCTGAGAAGGGGAGAGGAAGAGGAAGGTGGGGAAATACCGGGTTATTCAGATACGGCTTAAGGCCATTTCAAGCAACGTTTCAAATCTGAATGGTAACGTGAAATTCAGTAGGGTAACGTTGTGAGGTAGGTGAACGTTGTGAGTAGCTTGGTGATGCCATAGGAAAGACATTTTAAATTTCAAAAATAAAAATATATTTAAAATTACTTGCCAAGCTGTAAACCGAAGTATTTTTATACAAAATACGAAAAATATAATTTATTGTGAAGAAACAAACGTGCACAACGATATAAATTTAAATAAAAAGAGCTGTCGGTTCAAATTCATGATCAGATAGAGTTAATATATTTAAGATTTTAAAATATCGAATTCATGATCAGATAGGGTTAATATATTTAAGATTTTAAAATATCAAATTTATGATCAGATAGGGTTAATATATTTAAGATTTTAAAATATCGAATTCATGATCAGATAGAGTTAAAATATTTAAGATTTTAAAATATCGAATTCATGATCAGATAGAGTTAATATATTTAAGATTTTAAAATATTAAATTCATGATCAGATAGAGTTAATATATTTAAGATTTTAAAATATCGAATTCATGATCAGATAGAGTTAATATATTTAAGATTTTAAAATATCAAATTCATGATCAGATAGGGTTAATATATTTAAGATTTTAAAATATCGAATTCATGATCAGATAGAGTTAATATATTTAAGATTTTAAAATATCAAATTCATGATCAGATAGGGTAAATATATTTAAGATTTTAAAATATCGAATTCATGATCAGATAGAGTTAATATATTTAAGATTTTAAAATATCGAATTCATGATCAGATAGAGTTAATATATTTAAGATTTTAAAATATGAAATTCATGATCAGATAGAGTTAATATATTTAAGATTTTAAAATATCAAATTCATGATCAGATAGGGTTAATATATTTAAGATTTTAAAATATCAAATTCATGATCAGATAGAGTTAATATATTTAAGATTTTAAAATATCAAATTCATGATCAGATAGAGTTAATATATTTAAGATTTTAAAATATCGAATTCATGATCAGATAGAGTTAATATATTTAAGATTTTAAAATATCAAATTCATTATCAGATAGGGTTAATATATTTAAGATTTTAAAATATCGAATTCATGATCAGATAGAGTTAATATATTTAAGATTTTAAAATATCAAATTCATGATCAGATAGAGTTAATATATTTAAGATTTTAAAATATCAGTAGTTAAAATTGATTCGTTTTGACATGGATACCGGAATGTATACTTTTCGAAAGTTGATTTCAATAGATAAAACACGCAAAAGAATAATTTATTTTACGGTGAGCGAACAGTGTAAAGAAGAATTCCCAAGTTTCGCATAAGTCCGCTTATAGAAACAATTAAATCTCGACACCAAGCCTCGCATTTAGTCAATAAGATATAATAATTTTTTCACGAACCACAGTGTCGGGAGATTTTTTCACAGAATGGCAGTCAAGCCATCATTCTTTGTCGAAAACCAAAAAAGTAATCGAGTTGTTGCTATAGGGCGGCAGATATAAAAAACAACCGAATCTTGACCCCAGGTCTCGCATTAGGTCAAGTAGACGTAACAATTGAAACAAACGACCGGTCAGTGGCTGAGTTGGCATCGCGTCTGGGTCGCACCCAGGAGTCGTGAGTTCAATTCCTCGGCTGGATAAGTCCTCCATCACAACACAAGCAATATCTTCCGCTCGCTGTGATGGTACTAGGAAATTTTCAAATAATGTCAGGTTATTCGTAACCTGGGAATGTTTGTCTTTAAAAAAAAAAAATTCACGAATGTAATTTTTAGCCGATAATTCAACGAAAAGATATTCGGATTATCATTCTGAGTAAAACACTGAAAAGAGTAGTCTAATCGGTGACATAGGGCCGTAGATATAAATAATCGATCCCGACCCCAAAATAAGATTTAACAAATTTTTCACGAACAACACTTTTGGCAAATTTCTTGACCGATGGGCATTCAGGCCATCAGTCTTAGTGAGAAACCAAAAAAAGTAGTCGAATCAGTGAATAGGGTCGCAGATATAAACCATAGAATCTCAACCCCAAGCTTTAACATCTTTTCCACGTATGACAGTTTTGCCAGATTTTTTGACGAAATGAATAAAATATTTCACATTATTATTATAAACACAATTGTACAATTTCATGTTCTGAGTAAAACATTATGTTCACATGCATTTTTCTTATCCAGTTGGAATGTAGAACGCAGGTTGTTTTCTGGGTTGAACTCTCACGAACATAACAAAGTTTAAAAAACGCTTTGTTTTCGAATAGAGAAAAAAAGGTTTCACGACCGCGTCCCTCGAACCGAAGGATCTAACGCCAGGTAATAAGTAATAAGGATGAAGTTGAGTAACACAAGGAGGACCAGTGAACTCGGTAGCACGATTTATTGATTGAAATGCTATCTATGTAGCAGGTACTTCCCCATTTACTGTTCCACATCGTAGGTAGATACTCTTACTTCAAAACTTCACAATATGACTGGTTTATAATGGGAAAGAGTAGGGGTAGGGGTAGGGATAGGGTAGGGGTAGGGGTAAGGTGGGGGTAGGGGTAGGGGCAGGGGTAGGGTTGGGGGCAGGAGTAGGCTGGATTAATGCACAATAAAATTGCGATGTTGGGAAAAAATCCAGTAAAAATCTATTTAATTTGGAGAGAGCAATAATTTGACGAAAATATCTTCTGCAAATTGTCCATCATACAGATGATGAACAAAACTTTACTCCAAACATGGTATAATACAGATACACATATTATGTTTTAATTATTTATTTATTGTATAATATACGCCCTATATGGGCTTTTACATATAAAGTTAGTTATAATAAACAGGTGCAAAACACATCACAGTAGGTTCATAGATAATATATCGAACAAATACAGGAATAACATAGTGTAAGTACCATTCTAAGTTATAAGTTACAGAGGCGAAAAATCAAAACATACCTCACATTCACTGATACTTATACTCTAGACACATATATTAATAATTATTGAGGATGTGTGCAATAATCGTTTGTTTGTATTTGTATTCAGAGCAGTTGAAAATGTCCACTATATCTGAATATGTATTACCTACTGTGTGAAGTCGGGGTACCAATGAATATTTGAATGACTCAGTCCTGAAATTATTGTTACAGTTTTCTTGAGGATCCTATTTTGAGATCTGCCATATCGATTTTCACGTTTTGTCTAGTTAGGCAATTATTGTATTGTCCGTAGACTAAGCATTCTAAAGATTTTAATTCATATTTTTTTAAGTGTATTTTGTATTTGTGTCAATTACCAACCTAGACTAATTTTGCAAACGTTTTTATAATATTATTATAGCGAAGCACTTGTGGAATAAAATCACTAAATCGATCTTTACGAACATATCGTTATTAATACAATTCGTACATAGAGAAACAAACTCAACAATCCTGTTGAGGGAAAATGGTGCATCCCTTGCAGGCCCTTACCCCGCGATGTCCTTTATTTAACATCCAGCTTAATATTGTATTTGTTCGCATTCGAGTGGGGATGATCCGTTCATTTGTAAAGGGCTTTAGTTAGCCTTTTAAACATGTACTGTTTAATGTCAAGGGTCCTGACAGTGTTTAAACACGGGCCAAGGGCTATTTCAATTTGCTGAGTAATACATAAATAGAATAGGTGTTTTTTTTCAAGGGATTGAGTTGAACTTTTTAATTACTTGCTAGTCATAAAATTGTGATAAAGTGATGCTAAATCTGTAATTCTACTCCGTTAAATTGGCTTGGAAGATTGATAGTTTGTTTTTCTGATTTTATCGTAATGAAAATGTGAAATTTTAATATTTTTATTCATGTTTTTACTTTTGATTACTCCTATGTCGAAATTGAACAAAACATAAACATTTCTACATTAGAAAAGCGCAGGGAAGACTTTGATCTTATTGATCGGTCATTGGCAGAGTTGGCATCGCGTTTGGGTCTCACCCAGGCGTCGTGACTTCAATTCCTCGGCTGGCTAAGTCCTCCATTTACGACACAAGCAACATCTTCCGCGTACTGTGATGGTAGTAGGAGATTTTTTAAATATTGTCAGGTTATTCGTAACCAGGGAATATTTGTCTTTCTTTTAAATAAATTGAAAAAAATAAAAATAAATATGAATGTTTCAAATAATTTATTGTATTATTCAGTCACCTTCTTTATTGCAACTCATTCAGTTCAATATTCCTTGCCGTAGACTCAGAAACAATGGATTGCTTTTCCTCAATAAACACTACTAATTATGTGTACCATTATCCACTGACCAGAATGTCGAGATTTGTTAACTTAAGGCAGGGTCTTGAAATTTTTGGTACGAGTCTTAATGACTTTTGTAGGGCTTTACAAAATTATAACTCTAAGATTATCATTTAGAATGTCAAAATCATGGACTCTACTAAAACCACGTTCAGGCTTTGACTTGAATGTTCTCTCAAATTTATATTTTTGTCCTCATTTTGTCATTGCTTCATTCTTGTATTATGTATGTGCTGTTCTTTTTTTCTGTACCTCTTGTTTATTTCATTTCGTGTTTTGTGTAATTGGACCGTAAATAAATAAATAAATGTTTATAGATTTTAAAAACGACATAAATTCAACTATTCCGATACAGTTTAAACTGGCTACTTCGTGACGTAGAAAATACTGCTTGCTTGCACAGCACATCCAAATTTGCACATTTTAAATCGTTATAGAACATAAATTCGTCTTCTTGAAAAATGCCACAATTGTCGTAATTTAAATTCTGTCGACAATTAAAAAAAAACAGTGAAATTATTGAAAATTCATGCTTTTAAGTAGCTAAAATATAGCAAGTGCTTCTTTGTTAAGCTAGAATAATAATATTAATTATGAAACCAGTTATTTATCAAAAGTTATTTTACATAGTATTTAAATGTAGTTACTAACAAAATGGTCACTGCTCAGCTATACATAACGGAGCCCGGAGTGCAGCTGGTTTTCAGTAGTGCCTCTAGAATTCGGAACAAGTTACATAAATATGTCTTGCATAAAATCGTTCATGGATGAAAAAATATCAAAATTATAAAATTACTAACACAAGTATCCATTTAATTATTAAGCAATTATGATGCTGTACGGCTGATTGTGCAATCAGCAACCATTCGTTGCAGAACTTCTTGAAGCACTACAGCGATGTCGATCTTAGAATAGATAGTAATATTTCAAGTTAAAGTTTTGATGAGGAATTAAGAGCTGTAACTATCCTCAAATACAGCGGTTTGATATCTGGGGGAAGAAGTATATGGTCTCCTTTGTTCATATTGCACGCATGAGTCACGGGACCACTGAAGTTTGTGAAAGAGGTAGGAATCTTCAAACTCATCGAATTGTACATTTGACACATTGACTGTAACTACTACTGATATCAACCCTAATGTATGGCAGTGAGGCATGGAATTGGCAGAGGAAGGATGAAATTAAACTGAATGCCGTAGAAATGAGATCTCTGAGACGAACGTCTGTTAAAACCATGTTTGATCGTGTGAAAAATATTGAGATTCGTAAAGAATGCAAGGCTGATGTAAGCGTAGTGAGTAAGATTAAGAAAGGGGCGCTTAGATGGTTCGGGCATGTAGAGCGAATGAACAAAGAAAGGAGTGTAAGAAAAATGTATGACGCGAGTGTGAATGGAAGAAGAAGCCGGAGACGTCCGAGGAAGATATGGCACTACGGACCACGTCAGAAGTCGGAATAACAGAAGAGAATGCATGAGGCGTTGTATGAATGTGAATGAAGCAAGAAGTGAATCTCACGAGTCCATCTCACGAGGACAGTCCTGTGTTGAGATGAGCGGCTTTACAATTTTAGCGAAACGATATATTATTATTATTTTTTTTTTAAATAACATCAAAGTTATTCCGACTATAAACAACTATAAATCTACAGTAAATCTTTAAGATGGGCTGTACATTTATAGATTACAACAATAATAATTTCATTGTAACCCTAATAACAATCACAAAGCATCTGTGCTCCAATTAGCCACAATTAGGGTGACCATATTTTTGTTAATAAGAAGTAGTGAGTAAATAATAATAGCTAAATAATAATAAGTAAATAATAATCAGTAAATAGTAATAAGTAAATAATAATTCACGAATAAAAATAAGTAAATAATCTATATATATATAAAAATCAATGTAAGTTTGTTTGTCCTCGATTTTATCGAAAATTACTGGACCGGTTTTGCTGAAAATAGCACATTTTGTTCGTATTAGTGCCGGGAATGTTTAGAAAGTTTGAATGAAATTTAATATGTAAAACTGTTGATATAACGTTTTTAAATTATGTTAGTATGAAACACATTGAACCCGCCATGTTTTATTTAGGTTAGTCCATAGATATAATACTCTGGTTAGCTACAGATTGCATATTCAAAAGAAGAAAGTTTCTTCGGGTAGAATATTTTCAAAATGGAAAACACTAGTAGGTACCTACTTATGACCTTTATGATTTAGATATATTTTGAAAAAAATAAACGTTTGGAATGAAATAAAATATTCAAATGAATGTTTCTTTATTTGGAGAGAGTTACTTTCGCTGTCAAATCAATGATGGCACCCAAAAGACAACCAAGAATTCACAACTTTCTTAACTTTAATAAAAAACAAAAAAAAACGAGCAAGGCCGGGTACACATCAGCTAGTAATAAATAAATAATAAAAATTAAATAATAATAAGTAAATAATTAAATAAATAGTTATTGTTTGTTTTTTTATTAATTTTTCTTCATGGAACCAATACACTTCTTTTTTTTTTCCTCTTCGGCGTACTATTCTATTCAAATAATAATATGTTTTGTAATTTGGAGTACCTATCATCCCCATTCTAAACACTATGGTTAAATTAACCCCAGGCATAAGTTTAAGCGAGTGTTTTCCTAATCCCGGTTGAGTGACAGTCATTGACAAATCACTTTGGTAAACAGCGACAAACAAGAGACGATACTGCACCGCCATCTCTCGGGGGAGGAGGGAACTAAAGCAGTCGAATCCTTGGGGGACGTTTCACAGCGTTGGCACTGTTTGGGGCTGCGTTGGTGAAAAGGATTATTTATTTCTAAATAATTATTGAGTTTATTAGATTGCTTATCTGAGATATGAATTATATGATTTTTTTGGTAATTTCCCGCTTTTCTTGTACAGGGAAGAGTGAGGTAATGGCGAACACCCGAGAGAAAACGAAAAAAAATTATTAAGAACAAATCGCATACGAAATGTAATACGCACTCACAGATTTAAAGCTAAAGTACTTCAAGAAACTTATAAAATAGATTATATTGTCGTAAAACTATTATATGCAATATTTTTAGAAGTTTCTTGGAGGACTTAAGAATCAAAAATACAATAAACTTTCATTCTATTTCATATTCTGTATGCACACCAGCCAACAAACAATTTGACGGCCTCCATGGTCGAGGGGTAAGGCTCTCGACTACGAATCCGAAGGTCGCGGGTTCAAATCCCGGCGTGCGCAAGTAATTTTTATTTAATTAATTTGTGTTGTTTCACAATTAATTCATTTATAAATAATATATATTGTAGTATATTTGGGCACGTTCCAGAGTGGAAGATTCTCAGACATTAAACAGATGTGTTTGAGGGTAGTTACAGTTATTCCTCAACAAAACTTTGGAACGAAATACCACTACCTATTCGAAGATCGTCATCGCTGCAGTGCTTCAAAAAGTTCTGTAGCGAATGGTTGCTGACTGCGCAGTCAGCCGTACAAAATCACAATTGATAAACAACGAAATGAATACTTGTGTGAGAAATTACGTAATTTTTGTTGGGTAATTTTTCTATTTTAAGTTTTATGGTTGAATTCCACTTTATTTTAATCGAGTGTAGAGATTTTATGTTAGAAATGCAGCATTAGGTTTATTTGATTTCTAGAGGCACTGCCGAAAACCAGCTGCAATCCGAGCTACGGAATGTATGAATGCTGAGCACTGACCTTTTTGTCAATTGGTAAAATTACATATTACGTAAAAATAAAAAATATGTCAAAGAACTCATAAACAAATAAATGCTGTTATATATAAAGGGATCTGGAGAATTGCTAAAAAAAAAGATTTTAGAGATCCAAGTCATTCAAAATAGAGCCCCACGAAATATCTTTAGTTTGCCATGGGACACACACGTCAAAGACATCTACAGAAACTCCCAAATACTTCCGTTTAACACCATTCTCACCTGTGAAATTACAAATACTGTCTTGCATGTAATTCAATTCGGCACATTCCAAAACCACACTCAATTACAATCACAACGTACACCAACACAACACAAGAAACCACAACAAACTACACATATCAAAAATACACTCAACAAAATTTGGATTAAAATCTTTAGAATATATAGCTTACACACAATACAATAAATTACCCATCGATATTAAAAATGTAATCCAATATGAAAGGTCTCAAAGTAAGATGCTTAAACTTCATTATTTGAAAGAATACCTCAAGGATTAATGCTGTGATGTGTCTCTGTAATAAGTATAACTATATAATGTACCAGTGTTGTGTTACTTTATAATAAGTGTCTCTGTACACTTATATTATAATGTACCAGTGATATGTCTTTATTACAAATGCAAATTATGTGTTGTAAATGTTGTTAATGTACTGTGAATGTTAATTATGTGTTTCAAATATTAAGTATGTTTGTTACTAAAAACTGTACTGCAGGTTCTGAATGTGATCCAACAATGAGTTTCTTAACTCTTGGGAATACAATGCATAATGTATCGTATACTTTTTACTAAAAAAAGCAATATACGTACTATGTTAATAAGTTTTATTAGTTTAAATTTGATAATATTATTACTTTTTCTACTTTCACGTGATTATTAATACATACGCACATATTTTTTACACTAAGTCACTGATAGATTTGCAGGCCTCTGTGTCTCTTCCCTTCCATAACATTGGCAACTTCAACATTCACGTTAACTCATTCATTTCCTCAAAAACACCGTCCATACAACATCCCCAATATAACAGCAAATTAATGAAATAATGCCTCACAAATGAAATGTTCCTCTAGGGCCTTCAGTCCGGAGTTAATATACGAGTATATATATATATATATATATAAAAAAAAACATTTAAGTAAATAAAAACACGCTGTTAATGAATAATCATCATAAATTGTTAACAAATTCGAAATTATACCTTCGCCACATGCAAATGACTCCTGCAACACTTGGAATAACACTTAGTCGTCTTGGCCCCGCGGGTCAGAACCCCGCTGGGCTGATCGGGCCACGGGCTCGAATGCCACGGGGGGCAAGATCAAATACATGGCTGGCAACACCGAATAATCAGTTGACGTGAGGTAGCTTGACGTCTGACAATATTATTAATATATTTTTATTTTTTTATTAACGGACTCCCAATTACACATAACACACAGAAAAAAGAACAGCACATACATAATACAAGAATGAACCAATGACAAAAATACGACAAAAATATACATTTGAGAGAACATTCAAGTAAAAGCCTGAACGTGGTTTTAGTAGAGTCCATGATTTTGACATTCTAAATGATAATCTTAGAGTTCTAATTTTGTAAAGCCCTACAAAAGTCATTAAGACTGTTACCAAAAATTTCAAGGCCCTGGCTTGAGTTAACAAATCTCGACATTCTGGACAGTGGAGAATGGTACCCATAATCAGTAGAGTGTTTATTGAGGAAAAGCAATTTATTGTTTCTGAGTCTACGGCAAGGAATGTTCAACTGAATGAGTTGCAACAAAGAAGGTGAGTCAATAATACAATTAATTATTTTTGAACACATCATCGTTACCATCGCAATTTTGGCGTCACCGTCAGTTTGTTTTCTGTAGACGCAAATATTGCTAAAATCAAGAAAATGGACAGCTAAAAATTGATTGAATTGGTCAGGGAGCATAAGTTACAAATTAACAATAAATATTGAAATTGGATTATAAAATCCTCAAACATGTGGCGGACGCTAACGCTAAGTTGACAGTTCAGTTGACAGCCGTACTTGCGTCTATGCTGTGCTGCACGGTGTAATGTGAATACTCGCGTCTGCGCTGTGCCTGTATTATACGAGTACTGTTCTGCTCTGCGCGGTGCTGGTAGAATGAATGGATCTTTACCCCTTTCTCGGACGTTCAAAAACGAGCTGATTGTTGTAATTGTCCTGTTTTTGTCTTTTATTTTTACATAGCGAAAGATATTACGTGTCGAATTGTCATAGATAATGTATGAACAAAATATGGATGAATTTGTGGTCGACTTGTTCGTATTTAGTTTTGTTTTTGCAGTTTTACACACATGAGCTAATTTTTGCCTTGACCACACGTTCTTCTCCCTTCTATGAAGCAATTAAATCCATTTTACCTTAGTGGTATCATTCTTGGGCACTTTGTCTGTAGAAGCACTTAAATATTAAAAATGAAAAAAAATGCAATGAGCCTAGTTTTGCCGTGTACTCTTCAATTGTAATTGCCTCGGCAGCCTCCGTGGCTTTGAAGTAAAGTTCCTCGGTATCGTATTCGGAGGTTGCGAGTTCGAAACCCGGCGTGCGCATTAAAAAAAAAAAATTTATATGTGATATTTCACATTATATATCGTGATATTTGCACATATCTAGTGCTCACTAGTGTAATAATTCGCAGAGCTACTGACAGATGTCACTAAAGAATAGGTTAACCCCCTTTGTCAAAACAAGAGGTACGAGCTATCAAGGCTCAATTGAATTTCACCTTGGAAAAATAGAGTTTTCGAGAATACCAGTTACAGGACACTGGTCTCGAGGCTGTCCTTTTAATGTTATCATTATTAGTATTACCGTCTTAAATAAATAAAGCTGCTTGGTGCAAAGACGTGTGTTATACATACATATATTTATTATGTTTTAATGTACCACTTTTATATAAAAGCCTTTTCAGACATATAAATAAAGAAATACATGAATATACAGTATATTGCGGCACGTTGCAAAGTGATTGATATTTGTACCATCGTCCTGGTAAAGACCACGATTCAGAATCATAACATTACTTAAAATATCATTAGACGTGTTTGGTGAGCTGATCTAAATAGCCAAGCTCTTCTCAACCTTCCTCATTCCCATCTCTTTGCCTCCATTCCTTTATATTATTCCACATATCTCACAACGTACTTCAAATGGTGAACCCCATAGTCCTAGAGCTTTCGTCAATTTGGAACTATCCTACGGAGTATGCACATAAAAACAGAAATAATACTTTGCTAAGATTCCGATTTGCTCTCGCGTTTAGTACCTTACTCAGTGGTTCCCAAAATGTGCCGCGAAACAGCGTTGTATCAGTTCATTTTTATTTAGTTTTAATACATTAAAGTTCATTCTGATCTAAAATGTCTTTCATTAACGTAACCCATGATCCCCGGAAAAAAAAACATTTGCTGCCGGTATTTCGCAAAGCGCACTTTTAAAAAAATGGACGCAAAGAGCCTTTTAAAAAATCTAGAATTAGCAAAGGTGCCGCTAATCGAAAAAGTTTGGGAACCACTGAGACTTAAACCTAAGCAAAAACTTTGTGCATTTCGTTATCATGTCAGTGAAGTATTTAAATCTAATCCTACCGGTCAGTGGCTGAGTTGGCATCGCGTCTGGGTTCCACCCAGGCGTCGTGAGTTCAATCCCTCGGCTGGCTAAGTCCTCCATCACAATACAAGTAACATTTTCCGCTTACTGTGTGATGGTAGTAGGAGATTTTCAAATATTGTCAGGTTATTCGTATAGGTATTCCTAAGGAATTTGGTAATTGTCCAATTTATTTTTTAAATATCGACAGTAAAATTATTTATATATGTAATATCGGTATTTCCTTAATTTCCTGACACCATTTATACAGAAAAGCGTCGTCTATGCCAGCACTTTGATGAATCCTACAATTAATTTGACGGCCTCCATGGTCGAGGGGTAAGGCTCTCGACTACGAATCCGCAGGTCGCGGGTTAAAATCCCGGCGTGCGCAAGAAATTTTATTTAATTAATTTGTGCTGTTTCACAATTAATTATTTAAAAATGTCTATATTTGCGCACGTTCCAGAGTGGAAGATACTCTCAGTATCGCCCTGGTGAAAGACCACCATTCAGAATTGAAACGTTGCTTGAAATGGCTTTTTAGCCGTGTTTGGTGACCAGATCTGAATAGCCAGGTATTTCCCCACCTCCCTCTTCCCCTTCTCCTTCCCCTCCCCAATACCTTCAGCCTCACAACATTCCCCAATTGGGAATGTCATAGTCTCACTGGCTCCAGACGGTTGGGAGCAGTTGGGACTCTTGTGCGGTATTCATATAAAAAAAAAATGTTTTAACATGGATTATGTAACGTTAATGATTTGTGATATGATATTGTTTTAGTTTTCTATTTTATGTCACTGGTAAATGTTTAAAAAAAATTGTTCATTCGTTTAAGGCTTAAAATCTCTATGTGCTTGTAATTATATTTTGACAGCTCTTTATATTATATTCTAAAATCCATTTAAAAGCCCAGATGGGCGAATAATCAAATATTACGATGTTATTAGATTAAAGTGAACTTAGTAAAATAAATACCCTTCACATCTCGAGACACAATTCAGTACAATTCACAATTCGAATGCCAGTACCGCATACTGCCGCGCCAGTCATTTTTTGTACTGTGACGTCAAACGTTTATCGGCCGGCCGGCACATTGTGACGGCTTATATCTCCGGTACTATTTGGTGTTTTCCGAAAATTATAAAAGTCTGACTTCAGCATGCTCTAATTAATATGATACATATGTAAATGACAAGAAAAAAATCAGACAATCGTATCCATAAATTGAAGAAATGCAGCCGTAAATGGCTTAGCTCGGTCAGCCGGTTAGTGCTCACCTAAAGTCATTAAATAGAAAAAGTTTAAAAATTCACGCATCGGTGCGCAGATGCGTCCACAGCCCGCAACGCTGTAAATAACTAAAAGTGTAAAAATAAATAAAAAAATCTTAATATCTATTAAAAACTTCTTACTCTTTTTTAGGTCCAGTCCTAAAAATTACGAATATTTCAATAAATACCAACTCTTCTTCTGCCACCAATCTTCTAATAAATGTAACATCAATAGAAAAGGAGGATAAAATAGCAACTGTAAAACTTTCATCTCTATACTTAAATTTTCTAATAAAACTGTGTTCATCTGAAGCGACCTGCCAGGTAAGTATGTTTTTCTGTATCTGTTTGTACATAATTAGTTAAAGAATATCAAGTAATATTTGTACAGCGCCTTTGAGGTGATTTTTCACAAAAACGGCGCTATAAAAATCATCCAATTATTCTTATTATTATAAGAAATAACGTAGCAGAATACTTTTTTCTCGGAAGTTAACTTAGGTCAGAAATGTATATAATTCACGTGGAATTAAACCGAAAATTTTCTTGATTGAAGGTCAAATATGTATTTGAATTGGAAGTTACATATTTTATTAGATAGCTTAGGTAATATTTAATTCTTCTTTAATGCTCTATAATATTCACGTTATTAATTCATTTTAGCGATCGCAATCTGCGCTTCGTTTACGTCACCCGATGACACGCGCCAAATTTTTATTAAGAAAAAAATCGGCACACCTATACTCATAAAGATATTTCAGATATTCTACCCGATAATCTTTAAATCTGAGGTCACGATCCACATTGTCAGGGCCGGGTCTGGCATACTCGAATATGGAACGTGCACCAGTGCGAAAAATTACAAAGGGTGCTGGGATAAACTAATATTTTTATGCAATATACGCGAAAATACATATGTAGGTAAGTTTTTTTGTTGCTTTTTCTTGCCATTACTGATCAACATATTGAAGTGTGCCATAGGCCTTTTAGTTCCTTTACTTGTTGATCAACGGATTGGAGGACTGAACGCGGTTGGCGCAAACAAAAAGTTGTCCAAAGAAGCGAAGCTAGCAGTCCACAATGGAGTGCTGATACCCTAATGTATGGCAGTGAGGCATGGAACTGGCAAAGGAAGGATGATAATAGACAGAATGCTGTAGAAATGAGATCTCTGAGGCGAATTTGTGATAAAAGCATGTATGAACGTGTGAAAAATGTTGAGATTCGTTAACAATGCAAGGCTGATGTGTGCGTAGTGAGCAAGATTAAGAAAGGGACGCTTATATGGTTTGGGCATGCAGAGCGAATTAACGAAGAGAGGAGTGTAAGGAGAATATATGACGCGAATGTGAATGAAAATAGAAGCAGGGGACGTCGGAGGAAGACATGGCACGGTCAAGTTAATCAAATACTTGAGTCGGCCATGTCAGAAGTCGGAATAACAGAAGAGAATGTATGAGACGTTGTATGAAAGTGAATGAAGCAAGAAGTGTATGCCAAGATAGAGTTGTTTGGCGGTCCGTCCCCTGTGCCTACCCTTGCGGAGAAACGGCGTGATGGTTAGTTAATTAGTTACTTGTTGATCAAATATTTTCTATTAACAGTTTTATTTCTCTAACAGATGGATACACAATTTTAATGATCTATCAGCGGCAGTGGCGGTTTATGGCTAATAGCATTGGGAGTTTAATGAGAGATTAAACAGGAGAAAAAATCCTATATCTATATATCTGTGAAACTGTTAATACATGGTGGAATTCCATTATAACGATTAAATAAAATACACTTTTTTAAGATTCTATTCCACTTTTGATTTTTGACCGTGACTGGTTTAAGCCGGTGACGGCTGTCTACAAAATGGTACAATTAAATCTTATACTGTGGGTTATGTACAATTTTGGGTAAATCATAATATTACTTTTTATATCAATCTGGTTTCAAAAATCACGAAGATGGGTTTCAGTTGTTTTTATTGTAAATACAATTTTATATTGCATTTTTTTGACCGTCACAGGCGGAAACCGGTCAGGGTCAAAAATTAAAAGTGAAAAAGAGATTTAAAAAAGTTCCTTTTTTTAATCACCATATCTATACTCGTATTTCCCACGAAAATCTTTTCCATAATTATTCATATTTTTCCCAGATCTAAAGGAATTTCATCAGAGATTAGCGACTTGGTAACAATATACAAATTGGCGATTCATTATAGCATCTCTGTGGCTAATGAATATACTGTCGTACGTTATAAAAAAATCGTTTTAAATGCGAAAATAACAATTTACGTAGGAAATTAACGTTTTTCAATATAAAAAAGGTAACATCTTCAGTAATAACAACCTAAAGTACAGCGATCCCAAAAAAAATTACCGGACATTTAATGGATTCCTAAAGGTTTGCACGCTTACATGATTTGCTACTGAAGCACCACGACCATGAGATTGCAGATGTGAACTATTTATTACGATAGAATGTTCCATAGACGCTGATTTCAAAATGCACGTATGGGATTCTTTTCTGATTGACTCTCGAGCAGTATTAAAATGGACGGGTCACTTTTATAGAACGGAATTTGATCAGAGTGCTGTTTTAAAGCGTGGTAAAATTATAATTCAAGTTTGCCTTCTTATGTAATCTGTTTTATGGGATTTAACTGCACAAAAACACTTTAGGGAAAACCGCCACTGGTCAGAGGCCTAGGGGTTGATAGGTCTTATTCAAATTGGCGACCATCGCTTTTCTAGGGATTAACAGTCAATACTTGCCTAATATAATTTTGTTTATAAATCGGATAGGTATATCCGAGACACTATCTAGATTGCTAATAAATTGGGGTAGAATCTTACAGTCAATTTAGAAAGATATCTATGAGAATTAATTGAAGGCGATGTCAACAGTTAATAAATTGAAGTATGAAATCGATAAAATGACGGAGATCAATGGGTAGCACTAGCTCAATTGGTTAGTGCTCAGGTTCCGGATAGACCAAGAGGTCCTGGGTTCGAGTCAAAGAGCGACGGTTACCCTTTTTATATTTTGTGTTTTTTCTGTGTCATATTTCTTTTTGAGACTTGTTAATATTATCTTAAATGATTAAAAAAATTACATTTACGTTTATAAGCTTTAATAGGTTATTAAAGTAAAAATAAATCATGTATTTTGAATGCAAAAAGGAACATAATTTTTATTACAGGTATTTAAAAAAAAATGTTTCATCCGACCCTGTCCAACACTAATGACAATGACCTCCATTAATCTAACCTTTACAGAAAAACCCGTGAATTATGTATTTTTTCTTCTTAATACAGTTTTTATCAATCCTTAACCGCAATGGAGATTTCAATCAAGTCAAACTGTATTTTATTTTGATTATTTTATTAAAAACCGCGTACAAGAGTCCCGACTGCCTGGAACTAGAGGGACAAAGCAATGCCCAATGTTGTGAGACTTAAAGGATTTGGAAAGGAAGTATCAGAGAAGAACATCTTCAAACTCCTAGTTGGAAATTGCACAACCAAACGCGTCATATCTTCTTGATTAGTTTTTGGGATATTATGCCGTGTTGCGCTTCATATTTCTTTAGCCAACGTTTCGGACAGCGTTACAGTGTCCATCGACAGCGCAGACGTGTAGATTGTGGTAAAGCGTGTGTTTATTATTATACTGATATACCGCCCCTAAGAGGATTAACGCGCGCAACATGGTATCACTTCTACATACATAAACACACACTTCACCACAATCTACTAGGATTGAGTCATACCTGTTCTTTTGCGATATTACCTATTCCTCATATATTCGTTTGACGGTATTCCGTTATTTTCAGCGTTCCCCGATATTAGGTGAAACATGAAATCGAAAAGACATAGAAAAGAAAAACGATAATGGTAGCACCTGGGACTAGAACCCAAGACCTCATGATCTATCAGAGATCTTGCGCTTTTTTATTTTTATCGGTATCATACTTCGATTTCTAAGAACTGTCATTGTCATCTTCAATTAATCTCCATATATTTTTAGGCTACTACTTTTTTATCACGACTCCAAGATTCTAACCGAATGTATAACAGTTGAATAAAATTTTGGTCAATAGCATTGGGTGTTGACGGTATCCAGCTGTTTTTTTTTTCAAAGGGTAATAAAAATTTGATTCAACGCTCGTACGAAGATATAGATGTATAATTCAATATGTACTGCACGATGTAAGGCGCTCTATCCCCTCTGTCCACCTCCTCGGGAGGTTTTGCCGTCCGGTACGGGCGCTGCTCTGGCGGGCGTTGTCCACGTGCCCGGGGCTGCCAACCCTCGACTGGCAGAAGACAATTTTGTAAATATGTTTTAGAATTAAAATTTCATGCAAAAATGGACAAAGAAGTTACATTCATTTTGTAACAAAACACTTTCAACATTCTTACCCCAGATATATAACGAATAGAATAGTTTAATGACTAAAATTCATGAATTAAAGTCTGGCTGATAAGGATCAATGAAACAACCTTAAAAACGACACAAAAGACGCACCTAATTAGATGACATCAAATAAAACATATCTAGTCCGCCTCGACATAGGACCCCCCAGTGAGGAGTACTAAGAAAACCACAAAAAGATTATATAGTTTACAAAATATAATAATTAGTAAACCATTTTGTACTTTAAACCATTTTTTGTAAACATTTTTATTCTTACACCATAATATCTATTTTCACAAAAATTTTCAAAAAAAAAAAATTTTGAAAACACTCTCAGGGTTAAATTCTTATGTAGGTAAATCAACCCATTCAACTCCACTTTTTCGACATTGCGCCTCCAGAGGCGGGCCCCACTTAATCATAATTATAAACCGCTTTACTTGCAGGGGTTAAGGATAAAAATGGGATAAATTTCAAGGATTTTAGGCATTTCGTGAAGAATTTCTCCGTGCCTTGGCATTACGGGGTTCTATGTAATCTTAATCTCGATTTCGGATTTTTTAGGGGTGATTACCGTGAAAATGGACGGGCGCTTCATCACCGTGGATTGATGGTTATAATTTTTTTATGATTTTACGATCCCCGTAATTTTATGTAATTTTGAATGTAATCGTTTTGTTGATATGGAGGGTCGTAGGATATTCAAAGAATGTCGAACACATTATTTATATATTTAATCATTGAACACAGTATTAACAATTCTCAAATGAAATACGAAATAGAAAGAGACATGGACAATGAAAAGGTAAAGATCGTATCTGGGAATCGAAACGAGAACCTTCGTCATTTCACTTCTGGGAGATTTTCACCTTTGGCAATGTAAAGAAGACTACCTTCCGCCGACTTGCACATGAAGGTGCCTGCGCGGACGTGATTCGCATTGACTGCGCAGTAGGCTTGTCGAGTGAAACTTACTACGGTGTTTCACTATGCGTGAGTCTAAATGAACTCCGATTCGTGGACCCCCATTTTTTTTCTCCCTGCCATGGACCCCCTGCAAATCTATATAGACCCCCAGGGGCCGGTAAGGACCATTTTGGGAACCTAGGGTGTAAACGGTCAATCGCAGCATGTACTTGTTTATTGGGCACGCAGCACGTCTGTCACATTTTTAACGAAATGGAACAAATCGAATGCGATATTAATCAACTATCTAAATCCCCTATTACCGGGACTGGTGCTCTAAACACCGAGCTAATGAGACCTTATTGCTTTCCGCCATTTTATTCGATATCGTACCACAATTTAAGAATTACCAATATGATGTTCAATTAATTCCCATTATTTTTGACTGCCATCTTTTTGTATGATTGCAAAGTATACTCGTATTTGCAATCTATGGTGTGATAGCTATGTTATGTTTTTTTTCTATACTTTTTAATTTGATGTTTCATTTTGTTAATATTAACTTCAATGACTTGATACTACAATGAGGTTTAAAAGCTTCTAAACGTTATTTCAATAAGTCGTAACTGATTTTTTGTTTGCTTATTAATTTATGTTAAACCTAAAGCAACATTAAAGTGTTATGTATTCTCAGTGTGTTTGTTTAAGATTGTTAATTCAATGTTTTATACACCTGAACTGCTATATTCGATTGCTTTCCATGTACCTGGCAGGACAGTTACAAGACAGTACCTACCATATTATTGTGACAATTCAGTGTCGCAATATTATACTCGTATCCGATGGATTCAACATTTGGGAACAAATACTTGGATGTTTTTGACATATTTGGCACATCAATGTTACAGTATAAGCGTGCATTACTACGGTTTTTTTCATCGAGTAGAGCTATGTTATTTAAAACTATTTAACTCTGGATAGTTTCAAATTATGTTACTATGCCTTTGTTCACTCTTTGCTTATCTACAGTATTATTGGTTGCGGAGGATCTTACAAAAATAATTTAAATTCATTAAAAGTTTCACAAAGGATCATCATAAAAGTAATACTAAAATTCTACCTTCTCAACGAAATCATTTTTCACACTATTTCCAGTATCAAATGTTGAAGATATATTTAAGCAGGTTTCTGTTATAAACATTTTTAAAGAAAAAAACCTTAAAGAAATCAGGAAAATTACAAACTTATGAGAAATGGAAATTAATTTATAACACCTCATTTTAAAACAACTCAGAAGCAAAACCGTTATATTTATCAAGCCATAAAAAATACAATAACCTCCCCATTGAAATTTGCCGTATTAATCTGCGTATTAATGACCAATCAGAACAAATAAATTAAATTAAACTCTTACATACGTAAATATTTTATACAAAACATTTTAAAAACAGAAGGAAATGAATATGTACCTAACAAATTAAGAATTGTGGCTCTATTATCAGACACAAGAACCCTTCTTTTCTGATACTTGTAATTCAACTTATCTATGTATATATAAAAATCAATGTAAGTTTCTTTGTTTGTCCTCGATGTTCTCGAATATTACTCTACCAGTTTCACTGAAAATAGCATAGTTTGTTTTCATTAGTGCCGGAAAGGTTTAGAAAGTAGTTTGAATGAAATCCAATGTGTAAAACTGTTGCTATAAGGTTTTAAAATTAGTATGAAAAACATTGAAGCCGCCATGTTTTATTTAGGATAGCCTATAGATATAACACTCTGGTTAGCCACAGATTGCATATTCAAAAGAAGAAGGTTTGTTTGGGTAGAATATTTTCAAAATGGAAAACACGAGTAGGTACCTACTTAAGAACTTTATGATTTAGATGCATTTTGAAAAAAATACACGTTTGGAATGAAATAAAATATTCAAATGAATGTTTCTTTATTTAGAGACAGTTACTTTCGTTGTCAAATCAATTATGGCACCCTAATGACAAGCAAGTATTCGCAATTTCATAATTTTATTCCCGTATTTTAAGTCCCGAGCAAGGCCAGGTACACATCAGCTGGTTATTTATAAACGTTCATGTAAAAACCTGTAATTGGCGCAAAAAAATAGATAAAAACAGTATCGCCCTGGTGAAAGACCGCCATTTAGAATCGAAACGTTGCTTGAAATGGCTTTAGCCGTGTCTGGAGACGAGATCTGAATGTCTATGTACTTTTCCACCTTCCCCTTCCAAACTTCCTTCACACTTTCTTTAGTCTCACAACGGTGACCGCAACGCTTTTTAAAAGTGGTATAAAGGCATTCAAAGTACGAAAAAAATAACCTAACCTAAACTATTAAATCATTTTTATGCATAAAAAAAATATATGTATATATTTAGGTGGGGTTAGATTGAGACACAACAATCGGGGATGCCATAGTCTCACTGGCTTCGGAAATTGAGTACAGCACGGTATTAGACAAAACTAAAACATCAGCTATACTGCCGTCTATACTCCAAAACAGTATTGATAAAACGTACAAAGAATTATAAAAATTTGAATATTGACAGTGAAATAACATCGCTGGGTCCTATGTGGAATAATAAACCACCGCTAACTTAATGGTCCAGCTCAGAATCCCGAAGAATGCCCGTAATCTTCGAAGATTCTTCTTAAAATATATTATAAACGTTTGTCTCACTCGGATGGTCCGGTCTGCACGGACACGCCCAGTAATTTTATATGTTAATTCCTAACACCCTGTATCCCGGTTAAAATTCGAAAATCTAATAAATTCTTAATTTTTTTTCGAAGATATACAAATATACTGTCGGAGGGATCAACTGTCGGGGGGCCAACTGTCATGGAATCATCTCCAATATCTCTGTGATTCGTGAGGCGGAATGACAAGTCGATGTGTCGGTAGTTAGAGTATAATTAATGGTAGCAATGCTACAAGGTGAGTCTCAAGGAACGAAGAAGGACGAGACAACCATTCATTCGCTTAAATGAGCTGCTGAGTCATACTATCTCTAGCGTATTCGGTTGTCCCTTTCATACATAAGGATACCAAATCCCCACCTTACTGGCAATTTTATAAATTTAAAATTTGGTGAAAATCGTTACCCAGCACTGCATTTTCAGTTAATTTTTCCGTCATTGACATTCAACTTTATATTCGTAAGAGGAGATTGGAATTAAACTGCAGGCAGAAAGGTATCTGGGATAAAATTATCCATGAAATTTCGTGATATGAGCGTAACACGGTGTAGAAAAAAGAGATATTGAACATAGAAACCGATAGAAATGTGTTGTGTGCAAGTCCATAGTCGATAGGTGTCATGAAAACTGGCGACATCAGATCTTGTTCTGTATTGTCCACCTCCCATTTGAGAGAGTGGAAACTAACCCCGGTCTCTGCAATTTTCTCGTATTATTTTTTGTTTTTTGATACATATCACTTTTGTTGGAACGGACACCGGCAGGACCCTTGTGCACTTCCCAATGCACGCGTTGCCGGCTACTGTTCTCCCCGTCTCCTCAACCCAGTGATTGCCTCTATATCCCTATGATCTACAGGTTTTTCTTACCCCACCTTCCAGATACATTCTTCTTAAGGGATACTCCGAACGACGGGTGCAATGCTTCACTGGGAAGAGTATCGGAAGCAGGAAGTCACTTTGCACCGCTCTGGAGGGACTGCCCTGGTTTTGTGGCTGCGGTCTGTTCTGGATAAAATTTGTTTTTGTATTTCTTGTTTGTTTATTCATAGGTTTATTCTATCTTGGATTACTCCGGTTATCGACAAAAGGAGCCACTAGGGGCTATATTTTGTCGTCGTCAGAGTCTGTACTAACCAATTTGATATGCGTTTGTGACTAACCTCCTTCTATACAAAAGCTGTGCAGGAACACTTGGGAGTTTAGAGTCTTTTAAAAATTATAGAGATCGCGCCGTGGTCGTGAACGGCATTTGTGCAGTATTTGCAGGCAGGAGTTAGGAGCGCGGGGCTCACTCACACATGAAATAATCTTAATCTTGTAATTACACATTAAACTCTCAAAATTGCCGTGACGGTTTTAAGGGGAGCTAGGTGTTTAACGGAAACGGCACGGCAAGCCGTCGCTGTCTACGGAAATCCGTTATCTTTCTTCACTGTTATGCTATCACGCCGTGCCGTCGCCGTGCGTAGCCGTAAAAATTCATAAAAGTGCCCATTGAGTTCTTGAATTCTTCGTAGTGTCATTATAAGTACGGAAGTAAGACGCATGTATTGGACTATATAATTTTTTGAAATAATAAAGTTAACATTTTGGCAACTTTTTCGGGCCTGAAAGTGTTGGTCTGTATCGTCTCCGGACTAATTCGATGTTTATAAGCAGACGCATCCCGTTGGTATATGGTTCAGTCCTCGAGGCGTTCAAAATGATAACTCAGCATATAATATTATATCGTACAGTACGTAGTATACCATATTGTACGTAAAATAACAGACACGTTTATTTTCGTTATACAGCGACAGCCAGAGCAACCGTAAAGGCATGAAATATGCAGGTATTTTTGGGTTACATCATAGAACGGAATAGTGACAAATCAGAACATTGAATATAAGTGAGAAACAAACAAAAAACCTGACCTAAACATTTCTTTAATTATTTTTTATTTTGTCACTGTTCTGTTATGGATCACCATTTTTTTCTGTTCCGAAAGCGGATGTATTTCATAAAATTAACCTCCATATTGTTCTTTGATATTGATTCTGGTGATTTATATTGACTGTTGGCACTGAACATATGATCCTTATGACTGTATGAGGACAGTGTTTAGGAGAGTGATTTAGTGACAAGTAAATCGTTTTAGTTCATTTGAAGTCACTGTCTGGCGTCCGCGTGTGGACAGTGCGTTAAGTGGTAGGTAATAATTTTACCATTAAGTAGCAATTTAGTTGACTGTAATATAAATTTTACTATTTTTTCGGTTGAGTACCCCTTTCACCGCTGCTTGCGCATCCTTGCAGTTAAGTGGAAGCTGCTGTACTTATACTGTCAACGTTTGGATACGCACTTTCTACAGAATCATTCCAGTTCACAAGTCGGCGGGGGCTATTGTCGCGCTGTTTGGACACAAACACAATCCAGTTAACAGGCCATTAGACATGAGATCTTTATCGATTCGAAGGAGAACTAATGCCGATAATTTTAGTAGGGAAGTTAACACCTACCTGGCGTTTCAGATCTGAAACGTAGCTAAAGCCATTTCACTTCTGAATGGTTGTTCCTCACCAGGGTGATACTGAGAGTATCATCCACTATTTATTAGGTAACAGAATTCTTCAAAAACAAAATAAATCATTATTTTCACCATAGTCCTACTGGTAGAAGACAGTACCAAGGAGTGGTAGGAGCTATCGATATCGCCCTGGTGAAAGACCACTTGTCAGAATCGAAACGTTGTTGGAATGGCTTTACCTGTGTTTTGAGACCGGATCTAAACATGCAGAAACTTTTGATTATGCTCTCCCCCATATCTTTTATATATATATATATATATATTTATAATTTTTAAAAGCCCGCCAAAACGCTCCAAATCTATGGCCGATCGGTTTTGAGGTTAGAATGTCAAATGTCAAAACAACGATGAGCTTTACCGTACATAATTTTATATTCTATCCATAGTATACCACAACTAAACGTAAGTTATAAAATGATGTCCCTTTTTAGAAACATTATCTCAAAGAATTGTAATAATATTGAATATTAACATTTTCATAATATCCGTATTGACAATTCGTTTGCTGATGAATATTCTTATTTTTTTCCTTATTTTTACATTTATGCTGAAAGCAAATATAGAGCATAAAGAGCTAAGTCACCCAAATTATTAACTACATATTCAACATACAAATCGAAATCGATAAATAAAAATTTCCATACAAATCCAAAACCAGAAAACGAACAGACGACACCCGTGAGTCAGACGTTCCTAATGCAATCGTACCAATATAACAGAGGCTTTCGATGTAACGATTTTTTATTCACTTTTATATATAAATTTGTATATTCAGAATCGGCGTTTGCTAATCAACTCGTATATGAATATTTTATAAAATACTAGCTAGTACCCGGCCTTGTTCGTGATTTTTTTTTTTTAATAAAGTTATGAAATTGTGAATTCTTGCTTGTCATTTGTGTGCCTTCATAATTAATGCCTTGTGACGACTAATACTATCTGTAAACAAGGAAACAAAGAAACATTCAATTGAAAGATTTATTTCATTCAAAACATTTTTTTTTAAAATATATATAAATAATAAAGTACTAACCCAAACAAACCATCTTTTTTAGAATATGTAATCCATGGCTAACCAGAGTAGTATATCAGTAGTAGTATATAAAATTTATTTCATTCAAAACATTTTTTTAAAATAAATATAAATAATAAAGTACTTACCCAAACAAACCTTCTTTTTTAGAATATGTAATCCATGGCTAACCAGAGTAGTATATCGATGGGTTAACCTCAATACAACATAGCGGGTTCAATGTTTTTCATACTATTTTTAATACGTTATAGCAACAGTTTTACATATTGGGTTTCATTCAAACTAATCTATAAACCTTCCCGGCACTAATAAGAACAAACTGCGCTATTTTCAGCGAAACTTATCTAGTAATTTTCGAGAAAATCGAAGACACACAGGCAATCATTCATTTTTATATATGGAGATTTATAAGCCGTAATATTGTTTAATAGAATTCCTTATTGGAGATGCCATATTTGTATTCACATAACAAAAAAAAACTCGTATCAAAATTCTCAGTGGCTCCTTAAAAAGTCAACAATTTGACCACTCACTAAAATCGATCCATTCTTACTATAAATAAAAACATTAAAAACATTTAAATTACCTTTTTAGAAGCATTATACTTAAGGCATAACATTACCATATTACCCTAATTATAATTATAGCGTAGATCAAACCAACAAATACAACACAAAAAATAAAATATTAATATTTTAAAATATACAGAGTTCAGGTTCCTATCTTTGGGGAATCGTCGAGGGATAAATCACACCGGTCGCTTTTTTCACTGTGCTTTTAATAATAAGGTTCGCTTCCCGGCTACAACTGGTTCTCTGCGTTATAATTATATGCCAGTAGGGCCTAAGGCGGATTCGAACTGGGCACCTGCTGAAGACAAGTACAGCACCCATAGCCTTACCACGCTGCCAAGAGGTTGCGTCTAGGGATTGCAAATCCGGAACCATCTCGGAAAATCCGGATTATATTCGAAATCTTGAAAAAAAAACCTAATTTCCAAATTTTTTGGATGAACTCTTTCGGCGCGATGTAACAGACATGCCGATTCACAATTATAAATAATAAAAAGATGTTTCAAATTATTACAGCTTGGCAATTTTTTGTAGACATGTGGAATAAAAAATGTCGATTGCTAAGACCAATCATGACCAAGGCTTTCGATGTTTTCAAGCGTTGCGTTTAGCAGAATTTCGAGCGAGGGAACTCGTTTTCAACAATATGTAATATGTTTACATGATTTATGAAAAATATATGTAGATCTTGAAACAATGACGGCCTAAGCGGTTGAGTGGTTACGATCATTGGCTACGAATAAGGAGGTCGCGGGATCATTCCCAGCGTGCGCAAGCAAATTTTATTCGATTATTTTGTGTTACTTCACAATTCATTTGCGGCACGTTCCAGAGTGGTGGATACTTTCAGTATCGTCCTGGTGAAAGATCATCATTCAGAATTGAGACGTTGCTTGAAATGGCTTAAGCCGTGTTTGATGACCAGATCTGAATAGTCAGGTATTTCCCCACCATCCTCTTCTCCTTCTCCTTCCCCTCTTCACTACCTTCAGCCTCTCAACATAACCCAATTGGGGATACCATCGTGTCACTGGCTCTAGACAGTTGGAATCAACTGGGACTCTCGTGTGGTACTCAAATGAAAAAAAGTGTAAAATATCCATCTACATTCAGATTTTTGTACTTTTTAAACTTACATTCATCTGCTTATGAGCCATTTAAGTGTTATCATTTTAAAACTTTTGCACACCGATATGAACACTTTTATACCAAGCCCATATTGAAAGAATCGAAAGCATTCAACGTAAATTCTTAAAGCATATTATAAATTTAATTTACTCTTTGCAAATAATATCGTATCCTTAAAATTCCAGAACTTCGTCACGCTTAAAACGCGACGCTTAATATTTGATCACATCTTGTTGATGCACGAGTATAAAATGTATCGAGAGCATTTCCTGTCCCGGTCCTATCTTCCTCTTCCTCCCCCTTCTTATTTTGTTAGCTTCATAAATAAAAAGAAATCTGTATTTAACCACTGTTAGCACAATAAAGTTTGTTGGATCACCTTTTGTTAAACTTCCTCTCTATATATATTTGTATTAAAATCAGTTCGTTTCTTACAAATAAATAAACGATCGTAGCGCCCTCATTTTTTGGTTGCTATGAAATGTCACGCTGTTCAATGAATTTATTTTTATGAACTTATGTAACTTAGTTAACGTTTATTTGTACTAAATCTTGTATTTGTGCAATATTTGGTTATTGGGTCAGCATCTTCATAATTATTAGTTATCTATGTCTAAATATTTAATATCTTATGCCTGTTGGACGTGTTCATTTCATAAGACATAGAATTACACATAGCCAACAATTACACATAGTCAATAATTACACATAGCCAACAATTACACATAGCCAACAATTACACATAGCCAACAATTTTTTTTCATATTTCAAATCCGGATAGTACGGATTTGATACAATAAAAATCCCGATTATATTTCAATGTGAATAATCCGAAAATCCGGATTTTACGAGATCAAGATTATCCGGATTGCAATCTCTGGTTGTGCCTTTTGTGCTTTGTGCGCCATCGTCTGTGTGCTTTCGTATTTCACTTGTGATGAATATTAAATTTCTTTGTCTTTGAAGGTGAAGGTTTATCAATATTTAATTTTTGTTTACGGATTATTGTCCAGTAGTTTGTAGTTTAAACCGCTGGAAACCACACGCTGTCCCCATGCACTTATTTGTTTAGAAATGTATTATACTTAAAGAGTTAATAACTATGGTAAAATTAGTTTTTTTGATATCTAAGGTAATGGCATTGCATTCCCAAGAGTTAAGAAACTCATTGTGGGATCAAATTTAGAAACTGCAGTACAGTTGTTAGAGACAAACATATTTGATATATAAAATTCATTCCCAGTACATTAACAACATTTACAACACATAATTTCCACTTGTAATAAAGCCATATCACTGGTACATTATAATATAAGTGTACAGAGACACTTATTATAAAGAAACACATCACTGGTACATTATATATTTATACTCGATCTCCAGATTGGTGGCCAAGGATCGTAACCACTCAACCACGGAGACCGTGCATTGAATATTAGAAAATTGTCATATTTATTATCTTCCGCTGATTGTTCTATTACATTATTTTTATGGTTCGTTTTTCTTACAGATTTTCAGCCTCTATGGACCGCACGCCACTGCTAATTAGGTATTCTCAAATCTGCCGGTCTGCAAGGCCGGTATACTGTATTTATCTCTTAGGAAATGACATCTATCGTAACTATTAAAGTTACTAGTAGAGCCATCTGTGTTTTACAACTCAAATTATCACCATCCTAAAAATATTGCGACGAGCATTTATCATTAATCACATTAGGACGACTAAAGACATCACCAGTCACATGAAATTCTAGTGCATTACATGTTTTTTTTATGAAACGTCATCCCAATTGACCGCAGGGTAAGCAGTGATGATGAGGCATCCATCACCAGAAATACACCACAGCTACATTTAGCCCCAGGGGTTAGAGGCACGTGCCTAGCATAAAAAAAACACGAAAGTCAACATTCCTAACTAACTAACTATCACAAAGTTTCTTCAGAATGGTAAACGTGGACGATGGACCGTCTCACAACTCTGTATTGGCACACATTCCTTGCTTCATTCACATTTATGCATCGTGTAATCAATACATATAATAAATAACAACACAAGAAATGCGGTGTGGTCGTGTTTTGTAATGCAAAAGACTGAAATTTTTTTTTTGTTTGAGTATACGCCCATCTGGGCTTGAACATGGATTTTAGAACGTAATATAAAGAGCTATCGAAAATTTCAAGTACGTAGAGATTCTAAACCATAAAGTAATGAACAATCTTTTTCAAACTTTTAAGAGGAACGGCCTGTTTCATACAATACTTAATTTTGGATTTGAGGTCAAAATTCTCACCTAAACCTAATGATATTTTTTTTTCATCAAAGTGTAGTAAATATCTAGTACGGATTAGAAGCAATTTATATATTTTTTTTTACATTATGAAATATGGGCATTAAAGGAATTGATTTTTCGCGATTTTATGGCATCTTTAACAATTATTTAGGGGCTAACGGTGATTTAAAAAAAAGTTTTAACCCATCTGCTTTGAAAATATAATGAAATATAAAATAAACAAAATTTAAAAAAGCATTATGGTGGATTTTAAATTAAATTAAAAACCACCAATTTACGTTGGAACACAAATTTGACGTACACAATTAAAATATCGACCAGAAAAAATCTTTTTTTTTTTAAATGTTTTGTTTTTATATTTTTATTTACGTAATCATATTTACTTAGCAAATATGATAATAAAAAAAATACGAAAAACGCGCAAATAATTTTCGAAATCAGGTTGAAAACTTTTTTTTTTCTTCTGTTTTATTTCCTATTCTTTGATTTCATACATTATCTTCTGTTGTTTTAATTTTAATATGACCTGGCTCAAGTATTTGATCCATTTAATCATGCCGTGTTTCCTTAGGGCTTCCCCCGACTTTTATTACTATTTCCTTTCGTGTATATTCTGTATATTGGTGCACATTTCTCCTTTCACCTGCTATAATTGTTAAAACCATCTAAGCTTCACTTTCTTAGTTTTTCATTAAAATGCAAGAATATAAATTATGTTTGCAAATTGATAATTGGATACATTTTTCTTCTTTATTCACTAATTTAAATCATGAGTCGTCATGTACCTACAATTTGATACTTTAACTTTATTTTGATTTATTATTCTGAAATAAAATTATAAATTTATTCCAAAAAATTGATACTTGTGAAATTATGTTTGGTTACACAAATGCGGTTCACGCAGTAATCGACCATACTGTAGAGCAAAATGTGGGAGAACGCAGGTCAAAATCGAAGTACTTGAAAAATAACTCCGCTGATGAAATTAGGGAAATAATTTATGGATACCTCACCGAGGAGATAAAATTAAAGAAGTGTGTTGTGGGGGTGTCTATTAGCCAAAATAAAGCAATTTTTCCTTACTTCATCGCTAAATTGACGAAATATTTTTATTATACGATAAAAGTATCGAAATTCTTTCTTGAACTGTTAATTAATTTCATTGGCCTCTGTAACTTGTAATTGCCTATACGTAACTTGAACACATCGGTGTCACATATCTGCATAGACGATATTTCTAGAAATTATCACGAATCTGTCTAGTGATATTCAAAATTTCAAATCCCAGGTAGTATTATAAATCAAAGCCAGTATTAAAAAAATGTGTATTTGAATTTATACTATAATTAATTCTTTGAGTGGCATTTAAACATAATGTCTTATAGGGAGCGTTTAAATTATCTCAATTTTTTTTGTTTTTTATTCAAATTATTGTGCGAAGATCCATCATTATACGGCGTGCCGTCACCTGTGAATACGTAATAATATTATGATCACCATTCATAGCCATTCTTTTACATCTGCTGAATGAATACCTCCTTTATCGTCTCCCATTTGTCAAGGCTGATTAAAATTTTTATACTTATATATATTTATAATCATTAAAAATAATATTAAAAAATATCAAATGAAATATGAAAGAGAAAAAAAGGTAACGGTCACATCTAGAAATCTGTATCTATTTTGTCTAATTTATATAATTTTATATCTCTAAAAGTGACAATGTTAAAAACTCAAATGTTTTCATGCAGAATCGCCCACTTTAACCCCGACGCTACCCCCAAATTAACAATTTATTAGCAAAATACTTTAATAAAAATGTCCATTAAAATTTAAGTCATTGGGGATTAAAAACACACAAATTTACACTGTTTAACTTATTTAACTTATCTGCTTCAATTTTATTTGTCCGAATATTATATCATGTTTAAAAGTAACTAATTTTAAGAACAATATGTACTATTAAAATCTAACTTATTAAACATGGCCAAGATCGCCCTTAATGGGTGAAAGCCATAAAATAACCCACGGTATGAAAACCAACCACTGTACTGTACGGTACAGTCATAGATAATAGAAATAACGAAGATGGGCCATGTGTCATTAATGATATCAAACCACCCACAGTTGTCGGTATTTCTATTGATGGTTGTAACTCTTAATCCTTTTATCAATTATTATTATTATTAATTAATCTAATTATTAAATAATCTAATTATTAATTAATCCCTTCGGCACCGGTGCATAGTCGGGAAACACGCCAAACGCGTGCCCAACGTTTGCACACGGTTGACATTTGCCACATGAGAACGGGTCGCTTCTACGACTCGTTCTTGAGTTCAACAGCTCGGCTGTGGAATGATCTGCCGGCCTGTGTGTTTCCTCCATCCTACAACATGGGTCTCTTCAAGACCCAAGTTCACTCCTTCCTATCCTCTAAAAGACCCCCCGCACAGCATCCACAAAGATGATATGGGCCTTGAGGGAAATTATTTCCCTCAGGGTCTCCTGTGTGGTGTTTCCGTAAAAAAAAACTCTGTGACAGTCGGCACGCTTCCATGCCATATCTTTCTTTATTTATTACAATACGTAGATGCATTCATGTAATACCTTTGTTTCGACTGTTTCACATAGATGGTACTGTCGGCAAGACAGTACAGTAGCGATATCTGAGAACCTTTAAAGGTCAGACAAACAGTTTATTACCATTGTATAGAAAGGAGCTTAGCTTCCTGGTTCTCCAAATCCATTATTCTGAGATTCCGTGTATCCTGTTACTTATCAATAAATAACCCAATGTTTTATATAGAACAATTTATATTGCAAACATAATAGAAAATATCTACATGATATTGAATAACTATCGTAGACCCGTGAAAAATAAAATAGTATTTAATCATTGAAGAAGATAATATTAACACCTCCCAAATGAAACACGAATCCGAAAAAACAACAGAAAATAAAAAGATTTCAGTCGCATCTGCGACTCGAACCCAGGACCTCTACCTATCCGGGGCAACCGCTTAACCAACTTAACTAATGAGAACAGTTCAATTTACGACATCTACACCGATGTCATACTTCAAGTTCAAGACTTGTTAATATTATCCTCCATTTTAAATCCCATATGGATAGGCAGAGGTCCTGGGTTCGAGTCCCAGATGCGACTGAAATCTTTTTATTTTCTGTTGTTTTTTCGGATTCGTGTTTCATTTGGGAGGTGTTAATATTATCTTCTTCGATGATTAAATATTACAATGAGGTTTACATACTTCAAAATATTATAAAAAATTTAATAAAATATTATTATTATTTATTTATTTAAAAAATACTAAGAACCCCGAACAACTACTTGGAAGGCAAATATGATAATAATAATATTTTGATGATTTGAATAGCGCCATTTTGTGAATAATCACCTGAAGGGCGCTGTACAAACGTTTTTTTTCCAATGCACTATCTTATCACTAACTATAGACAGTCTATTATTACTGCTTATGGCTAACTAATTGCATTCACCGGTACATCGATCTGTAATGCCAAACTATATGTACAATGCATTTGACCCATGAACGTGATGCCGCGTTAAAATACACAGGTTATTAATTTTATGTAAAGACAGATAATATTATAAAGGACCATATTTACCTCGCAGCTCACTTGAGATAAAGACTGTTTATTAGCGAAATTTATATACGGTTCTGCACGCAGAGGACATAATATTGCAAAACACATGTTATTGGAGATATTATTTAATCCTGGTATTTATGCCATACATTATTAATGTTTCTGCTCGATTTTAGGAATGGAAACGCATAGTTTATGATGGGTCGTACAGTACAGGGATTTGATTAGAATTTATCTTCTTTAAATACGATTTGTCCCTCGATAAGAAACGGATTGAAGAGTGAAACTTCGAATAATTTTATATGCTTCCGAATATGAAATGGTATAATTTGTTATTGTAAGTTTAAAATTTAAAAAAAATACTGCATGTGTTAATGTTACTATAAATATTGACAAGACAGTTTTTTACAAACTATTAGAAATAACGCCATCTGCGAGCGCGTAGCGTTATAATTATGTTTTAATGCCCTTAAATTCCAAATTATACCCCCCTTAAATATATACAATATTAAGCGACACGTAAGGACCGAAGAGTGAAAAACTTATTAATTCGACGTAGGTATGGTTAAATCGGCTCTAAACTGGGTTTAGCCGCCGTATCAATACGAACGTACGTGATTCGGCCGCTATATTATCGCTCGAACGCAACAAGTTATACCCGTAACCCATAAAACATTCGTATACGTCAAGTTTGTTCCTGCGTCATCTCGTTTAGTATTTCGAGATCAGCGGAAGCTAACGGATGTGTTCTGGTATTTTCGTCTCCCCCATACAAGTTACGTCACTAATCACACGTATTGTTATTGCGAAATCTGACGAAAAAAAGGATGTTTTTTTACCTTCTTTTTGAATAACAACCCAAAGGACGGGCAGTTAAAAGGCCTGTTTAACTATATCAACGCTGAACCGGCGCGTAAGAATCTAATAAGTAAGACGGAACGTGTACAGTTCCGACCGTACGGTTTTTAACGAAGGGGTCGCTCAGGAGTAGTCCGTATGGGTGCAGGTACTGTAAATCAAGGCCCGCGGCTGCACGAGGAGCAGCACAACGTTTGATTTATGGCGGTGGGCAACTTTTTAAATGACCCCAGCAATAGCGGCCGATCGGTTTTGTTTCAAGCCCAAGATTGTTATCCACTTTGCTTTTTTACGAAGTTTTTTTTTTTAGAAAAGTGTAGTTACTTGTTTATGAAAGTTTTCTTTTAGAGATTGAACCAGATCTTTTGGACAGTGCTGAAAGAAGCAGTAGGAAAACATTAAGGCTCTGCAAAACAGAATTTTTATGGATATATTACAAATATCCATTAAAAACTGGAGGTTTTATGTACTTAAAAAATATATATATATTTGAAGATAATCTTTAATCAGTCAACGGGCTGAAAATGTAATTGTATGAAATTTCCTCGATAAAAAAAATCGTAAACTATTCTCCGAAAATTAAAAAAAAACGGGTTTGTGTTTCTTTAAATGGTACTTAAGACATTCGTCTTGAAATTTTTGATCTATCTTAAATATGTCGTGTTTTATTAATATTTTTAGAATTGTCACTTACGCCGATTTTTTCGAAACGCTCTTCACATTGGCGCGCTCTTTCCATCTTTCAAATATCATATCTGTCTTTCAACAGCGGTCAGTCTGGATTCAGAGCCAGTGCTAGACAGACCTCTCGCCTAAATCTAAATTCTCGGAGATTAATGCGGGTCCTTAACAAAAAAATGGAAAAATGGATCCAATTCGTGAAATTCGACCGAAGCCACCGCACTCCTTCCGCAGATGGCGATCCGATTGAAAATCCCGCTTATCGGTAAAAATTACGCATTGCAGTTTGCTAACTCTACTAATACTACAAATGATTTATCTGTAAACTCCATACGGGTAATTAGGAAAATGTGTAAGGTTTCAAAAAACAAAAATCCTCAAATTTTAATATTTTATAATTTCCTCAATAGATTGGTATTCACTTTGTGGTTTCAATTATTAATAAATTAATTAAAAAAAAACTTCTTATTCACCAATATATTAATATACACAGATATCAACTTTCAAAAGTGATGCTTTCTTCATCAGGAATATATAGAATACTAAAAAATAATAATGTCAAGTATAGACAAATGATAAACATAGAAAACAATAATGTAAGAATAGACAAATTATGAACATAAACAAAAATTGATTAAAGTAGTTAAGTAATTAATCAAAAATAAAAATTAAATTAATTACGTACAAATTTAACCGGTTTACAATTAGACAAATTTGACATATCAGAAATCAGAAGAAGCGTTAATAGTGAATTAAATTTAACAAATAATCAAATATTTTTTTAAATGGCTATCTCTTGAATTTATTTTCATATTAATATTAATAACAAAAAATATATTTTTTAATTACTAATATAAAATTGTTATATGTACAATGTTTTATAATATTTTTTATTAACATTTTTGATCAATTACTTACCTACTTTAATCAATTTCTGTTTATGTTTATCATTTGTCTATACTTGACATTATTATATTTTTGTATTCTATATATTCCTGACGAAGAAAGCATCGCTTTCGATAGTTATGATAGCATTGAGTTTTTCTTTTGTTAAAACTACACAAATATCGATATTTTTAAAGAATGTCGGTCGCTGAATGACAGCTGTCATCCGAAAGAACCGTAACCGCAGTTACCTAAGAAATCTTCAATCCTATGGAAATGGATACGGAATTTTCCTCTTGGACAAATTCAACTGATTTTTTAAAAGTTTTTACCTACGTCACCTACTTTTGCACTCGCACCAATCACGTAGATTTCGACTTCATGAAGTGCGGCGTCAGTAAAGTCCAGTAAATCACCAAATTAAAATAAGAAAACATCCAGAAAAAAACGCACGCAATTGGTCAAAAGGGGTTGTTTTTTTAAGGGAAAGGTGGCCACCTGCAGTGATTATAATAATTAGGTCGGGTAGATTAGTAGACACAGCCTTATTAAAAAGGAGTTAGATGAACAAGGATTAGAAAATTAACAAGGAACAAAGAAAGGGGTTGATTTCTGGTAAGCCCTTTATTGAAATTAAAAACTCGTCAGAGATAATCTGGCTCACCGTTATTATATGATCATTCCGTCTAATAATAATAGTGTAATACACTGATGAAGTAGGTACAATGGTAAATGTGAAAATTTGTAAAGAGATACTAAACTCTTCAGGTAGAAGTGAGAATCGTTCTGAATTAAATCCGAATGAAGTGCAGCAGCCCACATAATTGTGGATCCTCTCAGTATCGTCCTAGTGAAAGACAGCCTTTCAGAAACGAAACGCGTTACTTGAAATCGCATCAGTCGTGTTTGGTGACCAGATCTGAAATGTCAGGTACTTCCCCATCTTCCTCTTCCACAATCTCCTCCCCCTTCAAGCTCCCTTGAATTTTATTGAGCCTAAATACCCATCGGAAACGCAAAATTTGTTTCCGTTAAACGTCGGCGTATCCGATAGGCAATGTCAAAAAATCATTTCTCTGAATATAAGTAGCTATTATGGAGAAACTAATTATGATAGATATATACAATTTTTACATATATAAATATATATACACACATTATTTGGTAAGACTATTCAATTTACAAAAACTACAATTTGGAAAAGAAACAGTAGGTTTTTATGAAAATAAACGCCTTGCGCAAATTTGCGCTCTGCATACTACGGAAGAATTAGATCGCGGGAGCTCGGTGTTCCAAAGTTTAAACTCGTTATCTCAGGTAATTCAAATTAGGAAAACACTTCGTTTGTATGAATTGGGAGTAGTACGATGCATTGCTTTCCAAAATTTGGAAAGATTAAACAACAATGGATTGTTATCATGTAGTATCGCATAAGATTCTCAACTGCTCCTAACCGGCAGAAGCCAGTGAGACTATGGTATCCCCAATTGGGGTATATTGTGAGAGTGAAGGTAGTGGGGAAGAGGAGATAAAGGAGTACCTGGTTATTCAAATCTGGTCACCAAACACGGCTAAATCCATTTTAGGCAACGTTTCGATTCTGAACGGTGGTCTTTCACCAGAACGGATACTAAAAGTATCTACTCCTCTGGAACTTGCCGCAAATACACTATATATTATTTTTAATGAATTATTTATGAAATAATATGAATTAAACCAATAAAATTAACTTGCGCACGCCGGGGTTTGAATCTGCGACCGCCGAATTCAAATTTAAGTTAATGTTGAAGTTCTGTGAACGTTCTGTTCAACTTTAATATTATCACATTATCGGGGTATGTTGCGAGGCAGAAGGCAGTGGGGAGGTAAAGGATATATGGAAAAGGAAGGTGGTACTCAATTTGAAAGGCGGGTATGGGTACTGTCGCCCTGGGAACCATTAAATGGATAACTAATACCTCGCCAAAGGTCACCCCAAGTGCTTCACTACCGCAGGTGACTTAGCAGGTGTGCTTGGGTACATGGGGTGAGGTTTGTGCAGGTCTAGGTGGCGGATTCA